>JACGAQ010000739.1:0-94624 GCA_014119065.1 Orius insidiosus
AAAAAAAAAAAACATAAAAATTATATGGGTGTATTCACCAAGAGGTCTAGAATCTGAAAATGAAAAAAAAACTGGAGGACCATTCCCCAAAAACCCGACGTCGAGGGTATCACAATAACTTCTATAAGGAAGTTAAAAAAAATTTGTCCGATGTCGAGTTCGCCCTTCGTACCCGGAGCGCCTCATATTATCTTCTACTTCTCTCGTTTTTCTTGACTAAAGACGTGAAGATAAATCCAGTTTTCAAAAACAAAAAAAATTGAAAAGTATGATGAAAAGGTTAGGAGGCGGTACCGGTACCGGTAACCGGCGTACCAACTACCGTTATCAATGCTGCCAATACAATTACAGTTTCCAAGCAATCCAAACCCAAGCGAAAGGATTACGTTCAATTTCATTTTGTATCTTTTAATATCATTTTTTTTTTCTTTCTTCTTTCTTCTTCTTAAATTTTAAATAGAAATTAGAAAATATCGACTATCGTGCCTCTAATATCAATATTATAAAATATCGAAAGGTACAATATCGATGGAAAATTTCGATATTCCGATAATATTGATTATTGATACCCATACCTAGCTCCAATATGTATGGAATTGTTTTTATCAACTAAAAAAGCATCGTTTTAAAAAGTCAAACATCGCATTTCGACGTCAAAAGGAACCTTTTCAGTTAGAATGGATGACAGGGGACTGTCAGAAGCATGTAGTGTCCACCATGAGCTAAACACGTTTATATTAAACTGTTTTAACCCTTCCACCGACTTGCTAATAAATTCTTAATGACGGACACTCCTGTCCAATTGAATTAGGCTCAGGGACGTTTCTCGCCCGCTCTACAAGCGCTCCCACTGTTTATATCTCGCCCCCAGGTGAATATTTTATCATGAGTACTTATATGCGTGATTTTATTTTGGACGAATTTATGGCAATCTCAGAAATAATTTTACGATTGTCATCAAATGTTTCCCGAGTGACGGGAGCACTAAAAGCAACAGCAATAGGAACAGAGAAAGCTAATATAACTTTGACACATTCTGACAAGTTGTTAGATGAAGTTTTATCCATGTTATGTTTACTAAATATACCCAATAAACAAACTAGGTTGGACGAATGATTATTTTCCGAATGAAGAATTCTGAAGGAACTGTGAAATAAACTTAAAGCCATGAGTATACACTCTTTTCTATATAAGTTTCGCTTAATTCTCTCTAGGGAACAAAAGACGCATATCTGGCATTAACACCATTTCTTTTTTAATTATTGTCATAATTCGTGGCATTGTAGCGAGGGATGGGACAAAAGGGGCTTTCGCCTCGGAAACGACTAGGTCGGAACATCACATTGTTTTCTACGAACAAAGAGGCCTATAAAAACAACTTCAGGGACGATTGGCGGGCAAGAAAGGGGATGAGGGTCTTGGGAATTAAGTCCGACAGTGGAAAAACAGTTCTTTAACATTTTCTTTATTCGGATTTCAGGTATTGAGATTTTTGTCTGGAGGAATTAAGTAAAACAGTGAAAAGTTTGGGGAAAGAGTGCTTTGTCAAGGAGGAAAGCGACATTTGTTAAGGGCAACTCCCATCCATCCTGTTCTAAACAAGGTCCGTTAGGTCCACGTCGTTTTCTTCATCCCAGACATCGCACATCCGGTCTTTCCTCATTACGTGACGGAAGAACTCTTTAGTCGAATCTATCAAAGGTTTAAAACTTTGTACTAAGGATTTAGAGTTAAAACTTTAGTGTTAGTAGGCTTAAAAAATTAAAAACAAAGCGAAGAGCCTTGAGGGGCACTTAAAGCTAACGAGATGTACGCTTCGCCGTAGGCCACAACGGAAAATTGACTATGCAAATCCGCCAATTCTTTAGTCGTGGAAATTGGACCGCCGCTCCCCGCTTCGAACAATCCGATCTCCCCCGGCCACCTGAATTTTCATACCTCCCTACCCTCGGCATCCCATTCCGTTCCGACTGACAACACGGTTCGCCCCTACTATTCTCTTTCGGGGACGGGGAGGAAATAAAGCGGTCTCGGAATTTGATTTGTAGCAGAGGCGGCTCCTCCGAATGATTGGAGAAGAGAATTTGCCCCTTTTGCGACTATCGTTCGACACCTAGGATTTTTCTCCACAGCTTATATCTTACCAGCAGCTACACGATTTACAAAATTTCATCTCTTTATTATGAAGTCAAATCCTGATGAAATCTTTGAAAAATGGGCATTCAATTCCTCAAGGTCCTCCAGGAAGTGAAGTCCCGTCAAACCCATATATTTCTCCCATTAAGGGGATATGAAGGTTTTAAGTTGGTTGCTTTGTACATTTTTCGTTGTGAGCAACGGTTTTCGGTTTTTCCCTTCTATCTTGGAAACCGTCGCTCAAAACGAAAAAATGTCCTAAGTAAAAGTTGTAGCTACGGGAATTTACTACATAAAATAACTTATTGGTTTTTCCGTCAGAGCAGTATTTTAGGAGATATGAAGGTTTTAAGTTTTCAGACAGGCTCTGTAGGATTATTAGTTTTAATCTCATAACTCCTTAAATATGCTCTTACGCAAATAATGAACAAAAAATTTTTTGTAGGAAATCTTTGTACCTACAACTTTTACTTAGGACATTTTTTCGTTTTGAGCGACGGTTTCCGAGATAGAAGGGAAAAACCGAAAACCGTTGCTCACAACGAAAAATTTGCAAAGCAACTCACTTAAGAACCCTCATATCTCCTTAAGTATTGCTCTGAAAAAAAAAAAAAAAAAAAAAAAAAAAACAATGAAGTCCTTTTTGAAGGAAATTTCCGTAGCTACGACTTTTACTTAGGACATTTTTTCGTTTTGAGCGACGGTTCTGAGAAAGAAGGGAAAAACCGAAAACCGTTGTTAACAACGAAAATTTGCAAAGCAACCAACTTAAATACTTCCATATCTCCTAAAGTATTGCTCTGACGGAAAAAACTAATAAAATATTTTATGTAGTAAATTTTAGTACCTACAACTTTTACTTAGGACATTTTTTCGTTTTGAGCGACGGTTTCCGAGATAGAAGGGAAAAACCGAAAACCGTTGTTAACAACGAAAAATTTGCAAAGCAACTCACTTAAAAACCATCATCCCTCCTTAAGTATTAAGTATCTACCACCCTCTCACGACCGATGCGGCAATAGGCAACAGGCAATCCCAGAAAACCAGCCTCGACAGGTACCTCCTGGAAGATCCTCGAGATTTTGATTCGAGAAACCATTGCGACCTTTAGCATTTTAGTAGCTTTCAACCTTTTAGAGTTCAATTCACTTTAGGAAAGCATGTAACTAGATGATAATCAAAGTTATTAAAAGGTATCTAAATTGAGAATGTTTAAACTTTACGTTTGAATTTCAATAAAATAACAATCCTGTCGGTAAACGCAACTGGTAAATTACATGTTTGACAAACGCAAGGATATAATCGATTTTCCTGGGATCTATTTACATAATATTACGTCAGGGAATAATCAATTCGTTTCCTACGGGGATGATTTACCCTCGGGTATTGAGGTAGGTATCCCATTAATAAATATATCTTTGATTCCGATTGGATTGAGTGCGTAGGGCTTTGGGGAAGAGGCGCGACTTTGAGCGGGGGGAACGTTTTCCGAGCTTCCGCGTCCCACTGAAAAGGGGAGTAGAACCAGGGCTTTAATTAATTTTGCCGAGAGCCTCTTGTGTGACCTTTAATCTCCCTCCGACCCAGAGTGACTCCCAGGGTAACCGAAAACCAGAGAAACCATGATTAAACTTTCTCAGCCATAACACACTCTTGTGTTTTATTGTGGACTGTTTATTACGCGATGTACTCCACTTGTTTAAATTTAAACTTAAAACGCAAACTGTTATCCCGACTTAGAATTAAATATCCAATTAATTATTTGACCGATGCAAACCTGTGGCCCATATTCATTTGCAGTAGAACCGCAGACCGTCGCGACGGGTGGGTCAGTAATTGAATGCATCCGCCACTTCTCAACTATTGCGGTCTTTTCTAATTTCCTCACTTCACTTTTTTTAAATATTGTACTTTTAATTTTCCCTCAACTAAAGAGATTTTTCAGCTTTCCATACTCGATTGAGTCTTCAGAGGACAAAAATAATCGTCCTAATCATCGAAAATAGAACGAAGATTCTGTCTGAAATCATTCATCCATCAAATTGAATGAATTCTACGCTCACCCCTTGGAAGAATAGACTTTGAATGGCTCTTTTGTTACTTAACTTCAACGGTGTGAACTGACGTATTAAGTAAAAAATTTTTTTTAAACATTTTAGATGCCAGTTTATTATATTAAGGTTTCGATGAGCTAACACAATAGAAACGATATTGAAGCGGATCCTTCTATAGTTTTATTGATAATCCAAACATCCCTTCACTTCAAAACATCCTCTTGCCATTGTATTTCCAATATGAATAATACATAGGTTGAAATGAGGTATGAATATCATATCTAACGAACCGTGACTTCGCTTTGACTAGCCTCTCTTGTCCTAATGGCTCCTCCAATGTCCAAAGCATTGTTCTTTCTTCAAGCCCGCCACTGTTTCTTTTTGATACCCCCTTTTCTTTCCTCCTTATCTTACAAAAAATATTGTGTTAATTTTATTTAACACTTTTTTTTATATCATCGATTTATTTTAAAAACAAATACTTAAAACATTCAATTAAAAATTTATTGAAGAGGTGATCAGTTATTTCTTGCAACCTGAAAAATCAATAAAACAATAATCTAATCTCAATTTAAAGTTATCTATTATTTACTCACATTGATCGCCGGGCTTACAGCACTCCTTGTCTCCTTTGCAGTTTTTGCACGTGCACTTTTCTGTAGTGCAGCCTAAAAAAAATAATAAATTTAACATTTTCACCATTTTCAAAGGAAGGTCGATGATGGTGATGAAGGGGGGGGGGGAATTCACCATTTTATGGTAGCGCTGCCACCAATGAAAAATTTGTTTTTTTCCGAGATATCTCAAAATGGGAGCACGGAGAAGAGAAACCAATAAAACAAAGTTGTTCACAATTTAATTTCCATGTGGGATTCCTAATCTATTTTTTTGGCAACCAGAAAACGCCCAAATATTCATTAAAATGAGTGTTTAGTGGACAGTATTTTTTTTTTTTTTTTTTTTTTTTTTTTTTTTTTTTTTTTTTTTTTTTTTTTTTTTTTAAGGCTATCGGCTATCATTCCAGCCATTTCAGCCTTGAAAGAATATGGACAGTATTTTTACACAGAAGGTAATCGCATTCCCAAGAACTTATCATGAAGGTTATCGTAGGATAACCTCTCTTTCCAAAAGTTGAAAACCGCTTATGTTAGGAAAAGCCCAAAAATAGATGTGTAAACACCATTAAAAGGTCATACATATTTAGGTGTTTTTAAAAATTATATGCCAAAAATGCTATTGCTCATACTTACAATCTTGTTTTTCACAGCAGGGTTCTTGCATTTTGATATTCCAAATATTACTATTGTTGTGTTCAATTGTCGAGTAGCTCCCGAAAAAGTAGACTGAGTCTTTTTCCTTGTTCGATTCCTTTTATATTAAAGCTGACAAGTGGCGTCGCAGCGATCACTTGACAAAAATTTCAATTTAAAAACATTTTATCTATTTCCCCTACGTATTTATTAAGAAAATTGGGATAATCAATTCTTTCCGAAATTCGCTGTGTGTAATGCAAAAATCCACCATGAAATGAAGAAATAATATAATTGCATGGTGGATCTAACGTGTTAGTGGATAATACTTTAAACTTTTTAAACTTTTAAACTTCCTTAATGAAGTTATTGTGATACCCTGGACGTCGGGTTTTGTGGGAAGGGTCTTCCTGACCCCGTAGGGACAATTCGAATATTGATCTTTACCGATCTCAACTTTGTCTGTGGTGCCGGCCGTCCGTCCGTAGTATTTTTTCCGAAACACTTTACGGCCACAGTTTTCAACCAATTTTCACACAAATTTTTTTTAGCCAGTGAAGAAGAATGTAACGAGGGCGATTTTTGAATTTCGAAAAAATGGCGGAGATATCTCTGTTTGAAATTTTAAAAAATTCGCTGCGGCCGAACATTTGGTCCGATTTTCACCAAATTTTCACCAATTACTCATTATATTTTTGACGAATTTTTGGTGTAAAAAAATTGCCACTTTTTAATTATTATTTTTTTTAGTAGGGAGAAATTTCATACTTCTACCCATTACGAGAGGCACATCCGTAGGCCAAAGAGCCCATTATATCTTGAAGACACTTAGAAAAATTTTTGAAAAAAAAATTAAAAAATTTTTCGAAAAATTTTTTCTGAAAAAAAAAAAAAAAAGAAACTTGGAAAATTTTTCAAAATAAACAAAAACTCCGGAAATTAAAAAAAAAAAAAAAAAACTAGACAATTTTTCGAAAAAACAAACTTGGAAAATTTTTCGAAAAAAAAACTTACCCCTCCGTTATAATTTTCCTCCCTTATACTTCCCCCTTCGTTATACTTTCGTTCCCTTATACTCTCCCCTCCGTTATACTTCCCCTCTTATATACTTCCCCTCTTATATACTTCCCCCTCCGTTGTACGTCCCCTCCGTTATACTTCCCCCTCCTATATTGTTACTATAAGGAAGTTTTCGTTGGAAGCTCTTCAAACCAGTACTTTAATTTCTAACTGTTCTATGTAAATTTCCTATCTTTAATTGAGGTGCTCCGAATGCGAAGGGCGAACTCGACAAAACGTAGTTTCGAGATATTCGCATTTTAAAGTTTTCTGTTAAGGGCGAACTCGACAGAAAAGTCACTCTCTGGAATTTTCGTGGCGAGATTTTAGAATCATCATAGAATCATAGAGAAAAGGGTTTTTTAAAAATCACCAAATCTCGAAAAGAAAAAAAAAATTAAATAAAAAAGGTTGAGAATAGAGCTTTGCCGCATATCGGTTTTTACGTATTTTAAAGGGGAAAAAAGGGGAAACTCAATATAAAAATTACATGGGTGTATTCTTCAAAAGGTCTAGAATCTGAAAATGAAAAAAAAAAAAATTTGTCCGATGTCGAGTTCGCCCTTCGTATTCGGAGCGCCTCAATTTTTCTCTCAGAAAGACAGATAAATCCAAAAAAAAAAAAAAAATTATACTTATTAATAAAGATAAAGATTGAGTGCCTTTCTTTTTTTAAATTTCATCATCTCATGTATGATGTCGTTATTGTGAACAGGACTGTTCTAGAACGTCAGATAAGAGAAGATAACGTCATTATCAGAAGGTTAAGAGTCTTGTTTTCCCCTATTACGCCTTGATTATGACGTCTTAACTTAGTATAAAAGCCACGCGTTTATGAAGGCAATCAGTTAAGTGAAATCTGCAATCCCAGATGGCAACCTGCTGCAATAAAGGTATGATTTATAAAATTTAAATTTTTTTTTAATACTATAATTTAGAAGTGTTCTGCGAGGGCGTCCAGAATAAGGGAATGGAAAGTCAATTGAATTCCGATGAAGGAGGAAAGTCTATCATGAAGGAAGTTATTGAACTAGGCAATCCATCTCAGAGTAAAAGAGGTGCGTTAAGGTTCATTACACTCAGGTTAAACCCTGATGATTATTCCCCCGCTTCGAAAAGCTTCTCGATGATTTTTTCCCTCAAAAAACTTTAATCTTGTTTGATTTTTTAGATGGAAATCTCTGCTGCTGTTATATCATCACCTGTGATAAATCTAAAGGCCCTGGGAAAAGGGAATGTAATTTTTCAAACGACGAAAACTGCTGTAAAATTGAAAAAGTGTGCTCTCGTAAACGCCAAAATTGCTGCAAAGTCATAAAATGCGACCAAAACGATCGATTTGCTAAATGCTGTAACATTTCGGTCGACTGCTGCTCCAAAAACGAAGAAAAAAATTGCAAACTTGAATGTTGCTCAAAATCAGAGCGCTGCCCTTTAAAATGTAAGCTACGGATATCTTTGACTTTATTTAATTAATTGTTTTTCTAGGCTGTCAGCAAGACAAATCGTGCCTAAAGGAATCAGCTAAATGCTGCAACATTTCCGTCAATTGCTGTCCCAAAAACGAAGAAAAAAATTGCAAAATGGAATGTTGCTCAAAATCTGGGGACTGCTGCCAAAGGAAATGCGCTAAATGCTGTAACATTTCCGTAAACTGCTGTACCAGAAAGGAAGAAAAAAATTGCAAACTGGAATGTTGCTCAAACTCAAAGTCAAATGATGGATTGTGCCAAAAGGAATTCGCCAAATGCTGTAACATTTCCGTCGATTGCTGTCCAAAAAATGAAGAAAAAAATTGCAAAATGGAATGCTGCTCTAAATCTGGGGGCTGCTGCCAAAGGGAATGCGCTAAATGCTGCAACATTTCCGTCGATTGCTGTCCCAAAAACGAAGAAGAAAATTGCAAAATGGAATGTTGCTCAAAATCTGGGGGCTGCTGCCTAAGGAAATGCGCTAAATGCTATAACATTTCCGTACACTGCTGTACCAGAAAGGAAGAAAAAATTGCAAAATGGAATGTTGCTCAAACTCAAAGTCGAATGATGGATTGTGCCAAAAGGAATTCGCCAAATGCTGTAACATTTCCGTCGATTGCTGTCCAAAAAATGAAGAAAATAATTTCAAACTGGAATGCTGCTCTAAATCTGGGGGCTGCTGCCAAAGGGAATGCACTCAATGCTGTAAAATTTCCGTCAACTGTTGTCCCAAAAAGGATGAAAAAAAGTGCAAAATGGAATGTTGCTCGAAATCTGAGTGCTGCACTTTAAAATGTAAAGAACGGCTTTTTTTTTAAAAAACAAGCTTATTAAATCGTTTTTCTAGGTTGTCAGCAAGATAATTCGTGCCAAAAGGTATGTTGCTTAAAACCTTGCTGCAATGAAATTCGTAAAAGCTGTTGTGACTCCAAATGCGACATTTCAAAGCGAATTACCAACTGTCGCTGTATCTGTTGCCCCACAAAAGCGTCTGAAGATGAAAAAAATGTTGCTCATCAGACTAGACAGTAGGTTCCTGTTTTTGCATTTTAGGTTTTTAAGAAATCATTACTTTTGTGAAGAATTATTTTTTCTACCTTTTTTTTCATATTAATCGTTTTTATTTTTCCAGGTTATCAGGAAATGAGATGATAGTTTTAAACGTAGATGGAATAATTGATATTATAGATATAGTGGATGATTTTTACAATAATATTGTATTTTGGGTGAAATAAAAATGTTCTTTTATTTTTTGTCTTTTACTTTTTTCCCAACCAGTTTGAACCCCTAAACAGCCTATCAATTAAAAGAATAAGACGTTTTAAAGATAGGGTTTTATGTTTTTATTAAGAGTTTATTAGTGTTATTTGCTTCCGCAGCAACCTGAAATTAAATTAAATTTTAGAACTTTTTGGGAAAAATTAGATTTTGAGGAAAAGGAATCAACTTAAAAAGAAAGATCAGCATTTCTAAATCAAAATCCGGTAAAAACAGGGATTCTCTGCCCATACAGCGAGGAACGCATCCCAAAACACAAGGTTTGGCTTCATAATAGAAGAAAACACCAGAAAATTTGAAAAAAAAAGAGAAAATTTTTTCTCGGGCAAAAAACCAAGGAAAAATTCGGGAAATTTTGACACCTGATATCAGCAATCTGGATGATTCACTGGAAATGAATGCAGCAATAAAGAGATGGGGAGACTACGAACTAGAAAGAAAGAAGGAAAAAAATTACCGCCTCCTCTTCCTCCTCGGTTAGTAGGACAGCAGCTCCTTGTTTTTCTAAAATTTAATTATTTTTAAAATTTAAAGAATTATTTAAAGTTGTTCATATTTTAAATATTTTTTACAAACCTTCCTTATTGCCACCACATCCTCCTCCTTGACAACCTGAAAAAAAAATTCTTCCTTTTTTATCTTTTCAATCTTGGTTTTTATAAGAATAAGGGACTAGAGGTTATGGTCTTAGGCTACTGACACAACCCTTGACCACTGACCTACAGAGGTAGGAACCCTATACAGCTGGACATCGCAGATTCCAGAGTAGTTGATCACTGACCCATGTGGGATGGTAGAAAAGAAACGAACAAAAAGAAAGATTCAAATGATTCTACTCACTCAAAGTTCTTGAGTGAACTTCGTTTCTTTTCTTTCGTTCTTTCTTTGGCTAAAAAATAAATATAAAATAAGCATTTTTATTTAGAAGAGTAAAAACTTACTTGATTCAGACTTCCCACCTCGGTTAGGTCGTGCTTTCGGCATTTTGTTTTAAAAAATAAAATATGTTGGAATATTTGAGATTTAAACATGTGATAATTTAAAAGATGATAAAAGAATATCGAAAGCTTCGGAGCTGAGAATGTCGAGAGAAAGTGTGACTTGCGTGCTTTCCTGACTCTGGGGGTGGAAGACGGGAGGTTGCGAACCTAAAGCCCGATTTGCTACAACAGTCTCTTCCTGAATCTCTCGCTCTCTTCTCCTCAAAGTCCCGACAAAAAAAAACCACATCGATTAAAATCACACGTGGAATACACGTGCGTGTGTATTGTGGATATTTGTGTTTTAAAATCACGGCCCCACCATATTCCGGCTCGAGATTTTAGACCGAGACTAAGGTATGGTAATAACGCTTTATGAATTATTTAGAACCCGGGATAAAATTAATGTCGAATATTTTATCTTAATGGATGAAAATGTGGGTGCCAGAGATATGAATAGGTAGGCATTTTCTTTCTTCAAAAATAAAAAATTAAAATTAAAACCGCACTAAAGATTTGTTTTGTACTATAAGACTTTTTGGGCTCCAAATAAAATCAAGTCAAAATATAGGAATTTTTTATCCTCTACCAACGCCCTTATAATTTTTTCGTTGACTTTTTAAGTTTGGAAACAAGGTCAATGTTCATTTTATGAGTACAATCAAACGAGTCCAAAAACTTGGAGTTTCTCTTTCTGTCACTTTTATTTTCCAGTTTTACTGCCCCCTCGGCCATATAATCTTTTTCTTACGTTTTCTTATTTCGTACGGGAAAGTCTCCCCACCACAGCGGCCTACCCTTCCCTCTGTCAACCAGCCACCTCTTTGCCTTTAAGCTTATTTTCGACGACCGAAAAGAAAAACCTCTTTACGCACTTTGTTCCTATCTCTCTTTCACTCCGTTCAGAGCCGACTTCTTTTCAAACTTCCTTCCAAGGAGAAAAAGTTTTGAGATAAAAAGATTTTTTATTTCTCCTCTCGAGTGTTAATCTTACTGCAATTTAATTTGTATTTTCTTTTTTTCTGAGAGGAAAACATTTAAAAAAAATTATTCCTCAACTCTGATTTAAATAAACGAATGGAGAAAAAAAGAATCCCTCGTTGGGATTCGAACCTGCGTCCTCAAGGTTGCATGCTCGGCGCTCTTACAACAAACTGCGAACTCTTTTTTCAGAAGAAAATAAATTTTAATTACAAAGACTTTTTTTTCCTCCTTCGTAAATAATGAAGAGGTCGAAAATGTACAGAGAAAAATGGCTCTTTTATAGGTGGCGATAAAACTTAAAAGAGACCACAGACGTCGAAGGGAAGATACCGGTTAAAAAAAGGAAAATAAAAGGGAGAAAAAACAGTTTACCGACCAACTCCTGAAGGCACTTCTAAGACTTACTCGTAAAAAATCACCGAGGGCTTTAACTTAACACTAAAGCGCCAAGTCTTAAAAAGTATTCTTTCTCCTAGTGACTTAGAATATTGGAAGTCTTTTTAACATCCCTACAAGAATTTTTGAGTGAATTTTATTGAACTTCGTACTTAGCAATTTGACTTATGAGACCTACATTTGATAAGCAAACTTCTTAATTTGAAGTTAGATAGACAATTCGCTAAAAATAAGATCCTCATTTTTAGAATTAAAATATAAAAAAAAGGTTCTTTTATTTTTCTTCAGGTTCATTCAAAGATGTGAGTTTTGCGAAAGAGTGGTAAAAAGGTGGGGGGATGGAAAGGCAGTGACTGTACAAATAACAAATAGGGCTCAGAGGGACTAAATGTAAATAGCGGAAAGGCCTCAGGGCCTTGTTATTCTTGGCCCTTTCTTTTGTCAACGGATCCTACCACTCAAGAGATATCCCTTTCCTCAAACAGAGACTAAAGACCGGCTTCGGATCCTTCCTGGAAATAAGCTTTACTTAAACGAGATTAAAATGACTAAGACGAATTTTTAGATCTCTTTCATTGTGTGATGTGGCAAAAAAGACCGATAGACCAATAGAAAGTACGTTTTTGACCGAAAAATGCTATGCAGCACCCTAAAATCAGGTAAAAATAGTGTCCCTCAGCCAAAAAAAACCGAAAAGTCATCAAAAATCTTATAAAAAAAGGTGTTATTAGCCGATCAACTGAAAAAACAATGCCATTTTCCAAAATGACGAGGAATACTTAAAAAAAAGTATTGGTTTGAAGAGCTTCCAACGAAAACTTCCTTATAGAGAAGTAACAATATAGGAGGGAAAGTATATGGGAAGGGGAAGTATATAGGAGGGGGAAGTATATGAGAGGGAAAGTATAACAGAGGGGGAAGTATAACTGAGGGGGAATTATGAGGAACGAAAGTATAACGAAGGGAGGGAAAGTATAAAGGAGGGGAAGAATGAGAAAGGGGGAAGTTTTTATTTTTTTGTCCAAAAATTTTACGGGTTTTCCTTTTTTTTTTTTTTTTTTTTTAATTTTCTTAGTTCTTTTTTCCGAAAATTTTTTTAAGTGTCAAGGTAGAAATAATGGGCTCTTTGGCCTAGGGATGTGCCTCTCGTAATGGGTAGATGTAAGAAATTTCTCCCTACTAACAATTAAAAAGTGGCAATTTTTTTACACCAAAAATTCTTAAAAATATAAGGTGTAATTGGTGAAAGTTTGGTGAAAATCGGATTAACGGTTCGGCCGCAGCGAATTTTTTAAAATTTCAAACAGACATATCTCCGCCATTTTTTCAAAATTGAAAAATCGCCCTCGTTACATTCTAGTTCACCGGCTAAAGAAATTTCTGTGAAAATTTGGTGAAAATCGGATGAAAACTGTGGCGGATTAAAAGAAGAGGCAAAAAAGCAGATAAATACGTCCAAAAACCGGGGAAAGAAATGCATTTTTAAACTTGACGGAAAGATTGAAAATACTGATAAAATTACCGTAAAATAGGTATTTTTCACAAAAACTTTGATGAAAAAGCTAACGATTTTCGGAAAAAGGGTGGCTGTAAAAACGCCATAATAGTATGGTAAAACGAATTATTTAGTCCTGAAAATGGAGGAAAACAACAAAATATCCGGAAAACCGGAAAAGACTTTTGACTTAAAGATCTGGGGTAAAAAGGAGCCATAGGTGCTTAGAAAAACGAAAAAATAAAAATATGGATGTGAGTGATTGAAAGTATAGTAAAAAAGTTGTTAGTACGATAGTGCGAGGAAAATTTAAAAAATGTTCTAGGCAGGCATTCTATTCCGGCAGTTAGCCAGGTCCTAGATGCCTGCAGCTCTAGATATACATTGGAATCCCAGGATCCTCTACGATTAGCGCTTACAATGTTGAATATTGAATTAGTTTAAATAATATAATAAATCAATAGAACGTGCTTTATACGCTTGTGGATATCATTCGTCATCCTTGTCACAAAGGAATCGAACGAGCGTGACGAGGAGGCGGTGACTGAGGGTTTGTTAGTCCCAGAAAGGGGGATGCAAGTGTTGTCGCCACCCCTGACGAGCTCACGATTGAGATGGATGGCCCGAGCCATCAGGTCCAACTTGCTTCAGTCAAACTTCCTTAAGCTAACACAACCATCGCACACCACGCAAGAAATATCATCGAAAAAAAGAAGAAGAAAAAAAAACGACATTCGACCATAAATTACGCCTAGGGAGGGCCGCCAACTTTTCTGTCAGCAAAAACCGGATAAGTCGGAGTTTCTCTAAAACTTTACGTTTAAATTTAGTCTCTAATGGGAATAAGTTAGACAAAATACCATTAATTTTATATTCATTATTTATTTTTTAAATTTTAGGTTTCCGCTCATCGTAAATTCTCTTTTTAGCCACTGCATGGATGATTCCGTTTAAATGAAGACAAAGGGTGCCTAGAAAAAAATGTGATTTTATATGAGGCGCTCCGGGTACGATGGGCGAACTCAACAAAACGTAGTTATTAGATATTCGCATTTTAAAGTTTTATGTTACGGGCGAACTCAACAGAAAAGTCATGCCCTGGAATGGGAAAAGGAGTGGGGGTTGTGGACTAGGATGTGGAGTTCGCCCTCCGTACCCCCTCGGATATCGCAGTTAGAGCTTTGCCGCAAATCGGTTTTTACGTATTTAAAGAGGAAAAAAGGGCGAAGTCAACATAAAAATTATTTGAGTGTATTCACCAAGAGGTCTAGATCTGAAAATGAAAAAAAAAAATTTGTCCGATGTTGAGTTCGCCCTTCGTACCCGGAGCGCCTCATACCTTCTCGTTTCTAGAACGTGGTTAAATTGAGAAATTATCGAAGATTATAACGAGTTCATTAATGTAATTTAGGGTTGTAATGTAGATTAGAATACGTGCGTATTTGCCACTTTGAAACGAGGAAGGGAAGGATATACCAATGAATGGGTTCTGATATGTCATTTCCTATCTCCAAGACGAATGCCGCTCCCGAACTCCCGAGTATTTCAGACAACGAGTAAATTCGTTTCCATTAATTCCTAATCAGGGTCCCACTATCACGCCGACTCGTTTTGATTGTCGCTATTAATGTTCGGCAATAAACCAGAGTGGAGATAACCTTGGATTTGAATTTCCTCGAGAAGAGAAACCGTTGAATATTTGCCAAGTACGAGTGGCTTAGACGTCGCCGGGTTGGATGGGGGTTGATGGCGGTGATAGAGAGCGATGAAGGGGAAGGGAGGATATCAGTTGTCACACACGATTTGCTACGGGTCTCTTCCAAAGCGCTCCTTTCTTTACAATACAAACTTTTCTTCCAATTTAAATCATCCCTTTCCACATTTTCCATCCTAAATCTCAATTCCTCCCTCTAACTTCTTCCTCAATAAGATTATCTTTCCCTAAAAAGTCAAAAATTCCTCAGAAACCACTTAATAAAATAAATCGTTGTAACTTATAAGTTATAACCAATAATGGAGGAAGAAATGACCATGATAACGGGTATCTCACGACGCGTTTCGGCTTAAAAAGCCTCGTCAGGTGAGCTATTCCCTCTATCATTTCTATCCTGACGAGGCTTTTTAAGCCGAAACGAGTCGTGAGATACCCGTTATCATGGTCATTTCTTCCTCCATTATTGGTTAATAAGTGGGAAAAAATAAAAATTGAAAAAAATGTAAATCGTTGTAAGTTTTTTTTCAAAAGACAGTGGGCGAACACTGTGGATAAATGAAGTTTATAGGCAATAGTACCGAGAAAATCCCTATAAAACTTACTAAAAAGGAAGTTTTTTACCAAGAAAAATTGGGCTAAAAACGTGATTTTTGGCCAAAATACCTAGGAAATGCCAACTATCTGTTAAAAAGGAATTCTAAGCCATAAATAGCCTGAAAAATCGCCAAAAGTTAAAGCAAAGATTTTTTTTTTTTTTTTTTTTTTTTTTTTTACAAAAACCCAAGGAAAACGCTGAAAAAATTGTTTAAAAAAAAAGGCTTTTCGGTATTAAAAACAGAATATCTCGATTTACAAGAAATCTATTATGACGTCATGTTTGGAGTATTATTGATGATTCGATATAATGAAAAATGACATTTATTGCGTTTTAGAAATATCGACACAAAATGAAGACTATTTAACAAAAATTATTAATCCATAAATCAGAAAAAAATGGGAAGGGGAGAAAAAAAAATGATCATCAATTTTTTTTTTATTAGTGAGAGGTTGAAGTAATTATTTGCCATGAATAAAGTAGAGGGTGAATGGGTTTTCTCGAAAGATAACGGGAGGCTAATAACTCAGTGGACATAATAACGGGTGGGGGGACGGTGATTGGTTCCTGGTGGAGCGATTAGTCTACGTGAGGGGTGGCGAGCTATTGTTCGCCTCCCGGCGAAGGTAAAGGGTTTGTAAGGTCCCACTGGAAGAGGTGCTCTTACTCCCTCGCTTGAAATTAGGACGTAATAATAGAGGGTGGTTGTCCATTGTGAACTCACCCTCTTAATGAAAAGGGATAACTCATATCCTCGAGGTCAGGTGTTAACCTATTATTAACACTTGTGTTCACTGATGCCCCCGCCACTCGTTACTCCTTTGTCCGAAAACTGACTATAACCTTTTTGTCATCACCAGATAATTAGCAACTACCATTAGAAAACATTTTCACAAATCAATTTTAAATTAAAGAGCTACAACAATACCGTAGGAATTCCAGCGTTGAAAAACAGATTTTTAATTAATTTTTGAAATTGGGGTGACAATAACGTCGCGAAGTGGGGGAACGTGACGTCATTGGAGTACACTCTATTTTCCTTTCATAGTAGGTAGTCACCAGATAATTAGGAACTACCATTAGAAAACATTTCACAAATCAATTTTAAATTAATGACCTACAATACCGTTGCAATTCCAGCGTTGAAAAACAGATTTTTTCTTAATTTTTGAAATTGGGATGACAATAACGTCGCGAAGAGGGGGAACGTGACGTCATTGGAGTACACTCTATTTTCCTTTCATAGTAATCTTGAAATTTTACATTTTTATTGTTTATTGCATCTGTATTCCGCAAGGTGGTTGATTTTTCTATTAAACAATTAACCAATAATAGAGGAAGACTGTGATAAGGGTATCTCACGACGCGTTTCGGCTTAAAAAGCCTCATCAGGTGAGCTATTACCTCTATCACAATCATTTCTATCTTTTTACTGTAAACCTATCTCCGAGAGATTTAGTGGATACAGCGGGATAAATTAATAACCAATAATGAGGTGGTGAGTGGCTCTATCTTTTAGAGAACTTAGGAAGCTTTAGGGAGACGGTTTGTTTCCAGCTTCCCGCTGTATCCACTAAAGCTCTCGAAGATAGGTTCACAGTGAAAAGATTGTGATAGAAGGAATAGTTCACCTGACGAGGCTTTTTAAGCCGAAACGCGTCGTGAGATACCCACTATCACAGTCATTTCTTCCTCTATTATTGGTTAATTGTTTGAATCTTGAAAATGTGGATAGCTTTTTTTGGAATTTCAAAAAAATGTTTGAAAATTTAAAAACAGCGCTGTGGCCAAACCGTCCGTCCTATTTTCACCAAAATTCCTTATATTTATGGAGGGTTATCTTGAATTTTAAAATTAATTAATTAATTTAATTTTAAGTTAAACGTTTGGCCTCTGGTCAGCAATGTAAAATGTATTTGCATTGGACTATAGTATTGATTTATTTTAAATCACATTATTGACAAAGCGTTTGTATAAATTATGCTGTGATTCAACTTCAATAAATGTTGCTTTAATTAAACCTGCTAATGTTGTAACTGGTAACAAAAGGTCTATTGTTATGTGAGCGATCGCGCGTTTTTAAATGGTTGAGGGCTCTATTCAGTTTTACATAGTTTTTCAACAAACTTTGTTTTTGTGTTAAAATATAATGTGAAATGATTTTATTAAAATTTATACATACAAGAGCTTGGGTAATTCAAGCAATGAATATTCAATTTCACTTTCTAACTTTGGTCTATTCATGCTTCATAGAGCATATTAAAATAGAGCATGTTTCTAGGTAAAAATAAATTATAAAAATAAATTGTCGTAATTTATGGGGGTGAAGAAGAAAAAATGTAAATTTTATAGTCCTTTATCGTTTGCTATCGTTCGCACGGACGTTTTGCGAGGGGAGGGGAGAGGGTGTAAAGATATGTGTCCACGTGACCCCTAAAGCATTATCACCACTTGTCCGTGACGTCATAAATCCGTTGCTGTCCCCTCCAAGCCTACTGTAAGCACGTTTAATAACACTAGAGGTGGCGTCCCTGATCCGGCGTCAGTTGGAACAAGTGGCCATACCGTGATATATAACATCGCCGCAATATCACCGGAACCCCACGGAGTTTCCATTACAAAACCCTCTTCCCTTTAAGATAAATTAAATATGTTACCGAGTCTTAACGCCCTTCATCATATATTTTTATCATTTTGTTTTCACCTCCATCATTTAGGCCCTAAAAAACTATAGGTTTTGCTAAGTGGAGTAAGTGAGAAAGCTTCCTTTTATGGCCACAGTTTTCACCCGATTTTCACCAAATTTTCACAATGTTTGTCGGTGAACAAGAAAGTAAAAAGGGAGATTTTTGAATTTCGAAAAAATGGCGGAGGTATGCATGTTTGAAATTTAAAAAAATTCGATGCGGTCGATCCTGGACCGATTTTCACCTAATCGTCGCGTTAGTTCTAACACCGGCTATCTCATTTTTTCTAGGTTTTCAGGAGAGCCAAAATACGGAGTAATTTCTCAATGCATCACCTGTTGGCTAAATCGTGAACTACGCGTTTTCTGTTGGTAATAGGGTTAAGCTACCAACGGAATTCGATTCTCCACAAAATTTACCATCAGAAAGAATGCCAAACTCAATGAGATAGCCGGTGTTAGAACTAACGCGACGAAATACTCCTGTTATTTTTTTACAAATTTTTGGTGTAAAAAAAGTTTTTTTAGTAGGGAGAAATTTTATACTTCCACCGCCGGCGAGAGGGACATCCTTTGGGCGATATGCCCATTATTTCTACCTTGATACAAAAAAAAAAACCTTCCCCCTATTATACTTCCCCCTCTTTAAACTTAACCTCCGTTATACTTCCCCCTCTTTAAACTTACCCTTCGTTATACTTCCCCCTCCTATATTTTTCCTTCTCTTTAAGGAAGTTTTCTTTGGGAGCTATTCAAACTGGTACTTTTTTTTGAAATTCACAAAAATGGCAGAGATTTGTTGGTCAAAAAATTTTTTTTATAGCCGTTATTTTGGTCCGATCTTCACCAAATGCTCCTGATCAATTTATGGACCCCACTGCAACATGGCGGGAGCCTCTACTGGGGACCTTTCCTTACCGTTTGTGAGAAGCCTGTCGCTCTAACAGAAAGAAAGAAAACAATAGAAGAGAGAATGAAATAATAAAGAAATAGTCCACCTGACGAAGCACATTACGCCGAAACCGGTCGTGGAATATCCCTTTTTTTCATGCCTCGTTAAGTAATATTTATAATAAGATGGGGGCACACAACTCATCCGAAAGTATTCTCATCCGAATGTCAACTCATCCGAAAAATAATAGAAATAGAAAAAATAAACAGACAACTCATCCGACTGTCAACTCATCCGAAAAAGGGGCGTGGCCGTTTCGGATGAGTTGACAGTCGGACGAGAATACATTCGGATGAGTTGTCTGCTTATATTTTTTTTAAATATTATACTTTAATAAAATAGAAAACAGTGAATACAACTCATCCGAAAATTAACGTACAAAAATTGCTGCGTCGTAGAAATGAGGCAGCGTTCGACCCCCGCAAGTCACGGTCGGTTTGTTTGTTTATTTTTGCGAGGATCAGCTCGTTTGTGATAGGGGGTTTAATTTTTTTCCTCTCGCGAGGATGTGCTCGTTTTATGACAAAAGGGGGTTAATTTTTTTTTTCTCGCGAGGATCAGCTCGTTTTATGACACAAGGGGGTTAATTTTTTTCCTCTCGCGAGGATGTGCTCGTTTTATGTCAAAAGGGGTTAATTTTTTTTCTCGTGAGGATCAGCTCGTTTTATGACACAGGGGGGTTGATTTTTTTCCTCTCGCGAGGATTTGCTCACCCCGTAGGCTGCCCTGGGATGGATAATGAGCTCGGTACGCCCAAAAAGGAGTTTAAAACTTGCTGGGGTGGAACGCTGCCTCTTTTCTACGACGCAGCAATTTTTGTACGTTAGTTTTCGGATGAGTTGACATTCGGATGAGAATACTTTCGGATGAGTTGTATTCACGGTTTTCTATTTTATTAAAGTATAATATTTAAAAAAAATATAAACAGACAACTCATCCGAATGTATTCTCGTCCGACTGTCAACTCATCCGAAACGGCCACGCCCCTTTTTCGGATGAGTTGACAGTCGGATGAGTTGTCTGTTTATATTTTTTCTATTTCTATTATTTTTCGGATGAGTTGACATTCGGATGACAATACTTTCGGATGAGTTGTAGGCACCCTAATAAGATTATGGATTATCAGTCAATTTTTTTTTTGTCTTATGAACTCCATGGCTTATCAAGTGGCAGAATCAGGCTTACCATCACACACAGGTTAAGAAATTGTAAATCTTTTTTATATTGTTTCAACTGTAACAGTAACATTATACGAGTATAGCCATTAGGATTGTATACAATAATAGAGTTATTATTTATTTCTTGGTTCTTATCACGTATGCTGGGAGCAGGTATTACCTTTATTTTTCGTACGGATAATATCCAAGCGTAACTCCTTCTTTCTGGGGACCATTTAAAAAGATGGGGAGTATCAAAATATTGTAGGGTAACCAATTTAATCCTGGAGGTAGAAAGAGGTTTTCGTGAGAGAAGGTGGAGGAAAAAAAAAGCAGGGGAGGTAATGGAAAAAGAGGATAATAGTTGCGGGGAATGTTATGACGAGTTACAGTCACTGTTATGGCGCTAATATCACGTCTTGTAAGAACAAACTGGGGTTGGAAAGTAGGTGAGTTGATGCACAAGAAACGGCATCCCCCCCCGAGACTTAATTTACACTCCTGTTTCTGACAACGCTCACGCTCTCCGTTTCTCATCATTCACCGGAGCTCAACGTTTTTGCACACCTACGGTTAAATCCTTCATTTTTTAAAAACTTGAAGTTTTAAATAAAGATTTTAACGTTTTATCTGTTTGGTTTTTCGCGATCAATTTTCTTTTTGTGTTCTTGCCCTGGCCTATCTTAATAATTAACCCCGTCGCCTTAATTAAACGGTCCTCTCAGCTATTAATTAAAGCGACTGACGGTAGATTTCCCAAGTGGTAACGCTGTGGCTTGGCCAATTTAGTGGCTTCCCTTACACACCGAAGCCCGTAATTTTTCCAAATATTGAGAGATTTTATGTGGAAATTTTTTTTGGAAACGCGTTATCGACCCGGGGTTTAAAATTGTGCAAAGCTTCCGCCGGTCTCAACTCCAGGTCTCCTTTTCTCTTCTGGAATACATAATTTATGAGCGTGGAAAAAGCAATTCCCTTATCATAAATCAAACATGTCGACCTGTCTGTAAAGAGGGAACGCACACATTGTGACATTCGTTTCCCTGTCCTTGATTCTTCAAATATAATTATTCACGAATTCTTATATTTTATTTTTTAAAATAACATTTTTTTCTCCAAGCCATAACATAAATATGAACTACAAAGGATCATGGTAATGTCATCGAGGCATATTATACGAAAACGTGTCCGGATACGAAAATTCCTTTTATAGGCCACTTATTCTAGAAAAAGAAGAAATCCACATATTGTACCTCATAAACTGAATAGTGTTAAATTTATTTGTTAAATAAAATATTTTATAGGGGCGAAAAAAAGGGGAGTAGAAAGGGTGGATTTTGGTAAATCCCATCCCCATTGTCTTATTGAAATATAATGGACCGTGTGGTTGGGTATGATATATGCTTTGGCGACTACAACTTGTTTACCCTTCCCACTCCGGACTATCAACAATAGATATTAATTCGCGGCCGAGAACTACGCCCTTTGGACAGTCCCTTCAGTTCGACTGATCACTATATCATGAGGACTTTAATTTATTTTATCATTTTATTCAGCAGCCAAATGAAAAAGAAAAGTACTGGTTTGAGGAGCTTCCAACGAAAACTTCCTTAAAGAGAAGAAACAATTTAGGAGGGGGAAGTATGTAGGAGGGGAAGTATAAGTCTGGGGAAGTGTGTAGGAGGGGAAGTATAAGTCAGGGGAAGTACAATAGAGGGGGAAGTATAACGGAGGGGGAAGTATAAGGGAGGGAAAGTATGAAGGAGGGGAAGTATAAGGGAGGGAAAGTATAAGGAAGGGGAAGTATGAAAGAGGGGGACGTATATAGGGAGGGGAAGTATGACGGAGGGGGTAGTTTTTTTTTCTAAAAATTTTCCAGGTTATCTTTTTTTTGAAAAATTTTCCGTAATTTTTTTGTTTTTTCGAAAAATTTTCGGGGTTTTTTTCCGAAAAATTTTTCAAGTTCTTTCTTTGTCAAAAAATTTTCTTAGTTTTTTTTTTAATTTGCGTTTTTTTTCTGAAAAATTTTCTAATTTTTTTTTTCGAAAATATTTTTAAGTTAGAAATTAATTAAGGTAGAAATAATGGGCTCTTAGGCCTTGGGATGTGCCTCTCGTAATGGGTAGAAGTGTGAAATTTCTCGCTACTAAAAAAAAATAATAAATAAAAAGTGGCAATTTTTTTACACCGAAAATTCGTAAAAAATATAAGAAGTATTTGGTGAAAATTTGGTGAAAATCGGACCAACGGTTCGGCCGGAGCAAATTTTTTAAAATTTTGAACAGCCATATCTCCGCCACTTTTTCGAAATTCAAAAATCAACATCGTTACATTCTTGTTTACCGGCTAAAGAAATTTGTGTGAAAATTTGGTGAAATCTGGCCGTAAAGTGTTCCGGAAAATAATGCTACGGACGGACGGCCGGACGGCACCACAGACAAAGTTGAGATCGGTGAAGATCAATATTCGATTTGACCCCTCCGGGGTCAAATAGACCCATCCCTAAAAACCCGACGTCGAGGGTATCACAATAACTTCTTTAAGGAAGTTAAAAAAAAATCACTTGATGAGTCTTATAGGTTGTGAAATATTTTCCTGTTTATTGTATCTCTCTTCCTCAAGTACATATTATTTCCTATAAAAATTATTAGTCTAATCGCTGAGAACAGCAAAAACTTAACTATTAATGTAAAAAATTCATTTTTTTCCTTTCCATCGTTGATATAATTATAATTTTATTCTTCAAAGAGAAAAATATCCATCAGCACTAATCAAAGGTTCTTTTACAAGTGGACCGTTGATAACCAAGACGTCATTAATTTTAAATAATAATTGCTTCTGTGAAATTCAACTTGTTAATTTAAAAAAAAATCTTTTATTTGATTTAATTTACAAAAAAAAATTTAAATAATTTTTAATTAACTTTTTCACAACGAAATCGATTTAGGACGCACTTTTAATCTTGTCATGCAAGCCTAACATTTATCATTCTTATCTTTTGTTTTATGCATTAAAAATAATTTTTAATTTCCCTTTTTTAACAATCATTTCTTTTTATTGTTAAAAAAATTGTTATTTTTAGGCTCTTTTGAGGCAAAAATTAGAGAATCTGTTCTCCAGCAATTTGTTGAAGAAAGGACAATAAAATGAACTCCATTTATCTAATTGATAAAAGAGTCCTCCGTGTCAAACGTTTCTGCGAGGGCTTTGAACAGGAGGCTAATTCAAGGGAAACACTTTGATCTTCCAATAGGAACTAAGTTAGTAATAAGAAAAATTAATTTACTTTCATAACTCTCGGGAGGTCTTTCTGACTCCTCTTGTAAAACGCCGAAACCGACTCTTGACGGCGAATAAAAGTTGATTGAATTCCGTATAAAAGTTGGGAGAAGACAGCCACTCGTCTTTTAAGTAAATACCGAGAAAAAAAATTAATTACTTGAGTAATTTAGTCTCTCCCTCTCAATATTTCTACATCCAATTTATTAATGTTTTGGTTATACGTTAAGTTTAATCAAATTAAATTCCATAAAATAAACAAAAATTAAATTTTAAGTTCTCCGTTAAGGGTCCGTTATTAACACGGCGTTTTCTTAGAAGTTTCGCTCCGACTTTGCTAGGGGAAAAAACTTGTTTTTAAAAAAATTTTTCTTTTAGAATGTGCTGCAACCTATGAGAAGCAATTGAGAGCTCAAGTAAGCCAAATACCAAAATCAAATTTTCGAATTTGCTCCCAATTTACAAAAAATTGACGGCGGTTAAGAAAAAACTTTCTAGCTTTTAGATTTGTTAAACACTCATTAATTCAAGTACAAACTCCATATATCGAATATTTCATTTTAATCATAAAAATTACGATTTCTTTTTGTCTACATTTTTATGATTTTTGAAAAAACTCTTTTGTGTGTAAGTAAATAAATGTATTCTAAAGCCGAATAAAAAAGAAAAAAAGTTTAAAAACTAACAGTTTTCTCGCGAAATGGGAGCAAAACTTCAAAGAAAAAACGCTGCTTTATTAAGTGGTATAACGGACCCTTAACAACATGGGGCTTTAATATCAAACCGAGAGAATTTCCATGTTTGTGCACTATTTAGGTAAAAGCTATAAAACAAGGTGAGTCATTTCATTGTTCGGTTTTAGCGGGTTTATTTTGACATTTAAGGCTCCTCTATCTCGAAGAATCCACCTTTCCTGCGGTTCCGGGTAGGGGGAGGTAACTCTAACCGCTGTCGCCCGAAGGTTCCCTCCCTTTCAGTTCGAACAAATTATAAAGTCAATACATTAAGCCCCTCTGGCCCACTTACTACCCGCCTCTTCTAAATATATTTTAATTTGCATACCAAAGCAGTTTTGAGTCGCGAGATCGAAGTAGTAAAAGGGCCTTGAGGAGTAAGACTTCAAAAGAAGGGAGGACGTCGCCTTAAGGGAAATATGGATATGAGCCTTTTAATCACTTCCTTTTTCACCCAGAAGTTTCAAGTGATATCTTGAATACGAAAACTCTAATTAAATACCTTTTTTTCTCAATATTTTCTTTATAAAAAACCACCGCAAAGTTAGGAGAAAAATTCATGCTCTTGTCACCGAACTCCAGTTGAATTAAACATGGGACAAAAGCCCGGGAGCGTAAATATGTCCATGTTTAAACCCAAGATCGGGCAGACTTCACACGTGGTCGATCCCACATGATGACCGGATCCAGTTTTCAAATTTCCATAACTACCATACACAGAAAACGCTTTCGCACTTTTGTATGAAAATGGATTTCTGAAAAAACCAAAATATCGGAAGCTTTTCCATGTATTACAAATTAGATATTAAAACGAAATTCCATGTAATTTTGTGGCTGAAAAATTAGAGAACAATGTACGGATTTGATTAAAACATAAAATTGAATTAGTGTCAGGGATTTTCCTTTGGGTTCTTTGATTAAAGGACGTCAAGGCGGGAATCGACAAGGTCCGGATGTTTGTTCCTTCCCCGTCCGGCTCCCCAATTATCGTGGGTTTCGGAAACCTCTGGCTCAAAGGACTGGACAGGTCGAGTAGGAGACACTGCAGCTATTAATGCCTCTCTAATGAACAGGAATGAGCCGCTAATGAAGTCAACGTGATTGGGACCCCCACGCGTTAATTCAGTTAGGGGAATTCCAGCTCGAAATATGGATGTGATAATTGCCACTGGACTCAGCGTAAAAGAAACTATCCACACAAAACGCGCAATCAAGGGACCGTTATACCACTTAAAATGGCATTTTTCTTTTAAGTTTTTTTC
Organism: Orius insidiosus; assembly: GCA_014119065.1. Lineage (NCBI taxonomy): Eukaryota > Metazoa > Arthropoda > Insecta > Hemiptera > Anthocoridae > Orius > Orius insidiosus. Next base: position 25,487 of record JACGAQ010000739.1, read on the forward strand.
CCATTTTTTGAGAAAACTGTTGTTTTAAAAATTTTTTCTCAGAAAAATCATCAATTTTATATTATGGATAACTTATAAAATGGATGTAATGGTTTGAAAAGCTTCCAACGAAAACTTTCTTAAAGAGAAGTAACAATATAGGAGGGGGAAATATAACGGAGGGGACGTACAACGGAGGGGGAAGTATATGGGAGAGGATGTATAACGGAGGGGGAAGTATAAGTCAGGGAAATAAAACCGAGGAGGAAGTATAACGAAGGGGGATGTATAAGGGAGGAGAAGTATAACGGGAAGTATTTTTTCCCGAAAATTTTCCAAGTTTTCCTTTTTTTTCGAAAAATTTTCCGGGTTTTCCTTTCCTTTTTTTTTTGGAAAATTTTTTTAAGTGTCAAGGTAGAAATAATGGGATCTTTGGCCTAGGGATGTGCCTCTCGTAATGGGTAGAAGTATGAAATTTCTCCCTACTAAAAAAAATAATAATTAAAAAGTGGCAGTTTTTTTGCACCAAAAATTCTTAAAAAATATAAGGAGTAATTAGTGAAAATCGGACCAACGCACAGTGGGGTGAAATCCCAAAAAAGTGATCAAAAGTCCATTTTTTGAACTATTTTATTATGACCTAAATGATTTTTTTTTTGGCTCAATTAACCTCTCAGGCATCTTAGTCTCGAGTTATAGGGCTGAATTTTCACTTAAGAATGGTGGGCAGTCATCTGTAGGGCCAAAATCGTGAAAATCGTTGAAAAATTCACTATTTAAACAAAAATAGTGTATTGATAGACCTGAGGAACAATGGACTCAAGTTTATTTTTAGTTAGTCCTAATATGATCTAGAAAGTAAAGGAAAAAATTGATGTGGGTATTGTTGACTGTCGAAAATAGAAATAAATAAAATCGCCTAATTTTTACATCAATATAAGCTTAAAACTGATCTACAAAAAAACCTCCTTTTTCCTCCCCAGTGAAACTTGCATGAAAAATGTTTTAATAGTTCAAAGAATATTCCCTGAAATTTTCAGCTGCGTCCGTCTGCGTCCTTGGCGTCCACATCAAAAATTACCCTTGAAAATAGGGCATTTAATCTACATTTTTCTAATCAAGCAAGAAAAGCATTTAGAGCTGACTGTAGGGATACCTACCTATTGCATACTAATAAATTTAATTTTATAAAATATCAATGAGACTGGCTTACAGTTATGTACGATAGTCCCTACCGAGAAACAAAGTCCAATAAATAAACACAAACTTAGCGATAAGAGATGAATGTTAAGGATTAGCATCATCGACGTGTTATAATTGTTCATAAAACCAACAGTTGGACTTGATCTTCTCTCCTCGTCACTTCGTCTTCTTTTGTGCTCTTCACTATGGATGTCATAAAAGTAAAAAACTGCGAATTGGCGAACATTTTGATAGAGAGCAAATCTCGTAATGTCGAATTACTAACGAATTATTTGTGCAGTACGCATATTATTCGAGACAGTGATTTTCCAGAACTTGTGGAAAAACTTGATAAAAGGTTTCTCACTAAATTTAACAAGAGGTGGAACGAATGTTCGAGGAACAAACTTCGCTTTTTCGAGAAGCATAGTTTTTGGTTGAATGAGTGCTTTTTTGAATGGTCATCGAATTCGAACGTCAATGACGATGTCTCGTCTTTATCTAGTTCGTCGAGTTCTTCGGTTATGGGTCGTCCGAAAAAGGAGTTTTCATCGTTGAGCGAATCTGCAAAAAGACGCCGAGCTCGATCGATTAGCGAAAAATTCTCTCTCGCAGAGCTACTATACGCCTTTGAACATAAATTGAGATCTTCAGGGAAAAAAAGCATTGCTAACACCGTGAATGTTTTGATGTCTGAGGATGCTGCAGAAAGCAACGAGGAACCTGCAGCGTTGTCAAAAGAGGAAGCTCTAGCTTTATATATTGATGTAGGCTTATCGAGAAGCCAATATGAAAAAATTCGATCAACATTAAAACCGAAAAGACTCTCAGTTTTCCCCTCTTACACACGACTTCAAGAAGCTAAACGAGATTGCTACCCTTCAATTTTGGTAACCGAAAATGGAGTTCGCATCGACTTGCAAAGCCTTGTGGATCATACAACTTCAAGGTTAATCTCGTCACTTCCTCCAACAACAACAAACGCTCCTCTGCATTCAAAAATTTTGAAATTATCATGGAAATGGGGTTGTGATGGCTCATCAGGACATAGTAAATACAAACAGAATTTTACTGATGTAGAAAAATCAGACGAAAGTGTTTTTATGATTTCGACAGTACCACTGCAGCTTTCCTCTGTACCCTCCGAAAATAGTGATGTCGTCCAATGCTGGATAAATAATCGCCCTTCATCGACTAGACTCTGCCGACCCATAAGCTTTTCATTTGAAAAAGAAACATCTTCTAAAGTTATAGATGAAGTTAAAAAGGTGAAAACGGAAATCGAGACACTTCGGCCTACTCAAATTTTGATCAACGACACTGATTTCATTGTTCATCACGACTTTCATCTGACTATGATAGATGGAAAAGTTCGACAATACATCACTGATACACTTTCTTCGTCAACTTGTTGAATTTGTGGTGCAAAGCCCTCACAAATGAACTCCCTATCGGACTTGGTGGAAAGACCTTACGACGAATCTTCGTGTACATATGGCGTTTCTTCCCTTCATGCTTGGATAAGATTTTTCGAATGTGTGCTTCACATTGGATATCGCCTGTCATTTAAAAAATGGAGTGTTCGATCACCGGAAGAGAAAACGAAGAAAGAGGAAGCCAAGAAGTTCATCCAAACTGGATTGAAAGAAAAACTGGGGATATTAGTCGATATACCGAAACAAGGAGGTGGATCAACAAATGATGGTAATACAGCACGAAAATTTTTCCGGAACTGGAGTATTGCTGCCAATATTACTGGAGTAGATGAAAACCTTATCTATAGGTTGTACATTATTCTTCAAGTTCTTGCTTGTGGCCAGAAAGTTAACACGACCGATTTCGAAAAGTACTGTTTAAATACATATCAACTTTATATTTCATTGTATAGTTGGTATTACATGCCGGCTTCTATGCATACAATTCTTCTGCATTCTAAAGAAATAATCGAATCGATTCCAATGCCCATTGGATGGATGTCGGAAGAGGCTCAGGAAGCACGAAATAAAGAATTTAGACAATTTAGACTTCATAATACAAGAAAATGTTCGAGGATATCTACAAATGAAGACATCATTCACAATCTACTGATATCATCAGATCCAAAAATTTCTTCATTACGCCCTCAATGGGAATCGCGATCGTTCGAATTAGAAGAGGATGCGAAGAAACTGTTAATTATTCAAAATGAACTTGTTTGTGAAACTATGGAGATAGACTAAGAACCTAATAATTTTTTTTTTTTTTTTTACTGAATAAATTTTCTCTTTCACCAGTTAAACTTGCAGTATTTTTCCCCTATTTTATTCAAGTACCTACTATGATGATTGTATTTTATTTCAGAAAAAACTTCTATTTTCTACGATTATAGGCTTATAAAAACTTCCTCAGTAGAAAATTTTGCCGTTGCGATCTTTTATACTCCTACTTAAGTATTGAACATTCATTTTGCGAAATTTCAAGTCTCTACATCGGTTTGAACCGAAGCTATAGACTTTTGATCACTTTTTTGGGATTTCACCCCCGTTGCAACGGTTCGGTTCGGCCGCAGCGAATTTTTTATAATTTCAAACAGACATAATATCTCCGCCATTTTTTCGAAATTCAAAAATCGCTTTCGTTAGTTTCATGTTCACCGACTAAAGAAAATTTGGTGAAAATCGGTTGAAAATTTTGGCCGTAAAGTGTTCCGGAATAAAAGTGCTACGGACGGACGGCCGGGCGGACAAAGTTGAGATCGGTGAAGATTCGATTTGTCCCTCCGGAAAACCCGACGTCGAGGGTATCACAATAACTACTTTAAGGAAGTTAAAAAACTCCGACATATTAAGTGGTATAACGGACCCTCAAGGCTGTTTACGGGCCTAAAGGATAAAATTTATTACTTTTATTTTATATTCATAAATAAAATGAAAAGGAACGAGATAAAGTAATTAGAAAATACGAAGTTTATTTTCTTTTTATAAATTATATTTCTTTTTTTGATTTGCAGATTAAAAAAAAAAGGGAATTCCTCTTCCCTTGAGTAATTCTCTGAATTCTTGCTTAGTTTCTATCTTCAAAGGGACCAAGTTTAAGAGACTCACTTGTTTGAGACCGAGAACAAGTATCTATTGAGTTTCGTTGTTTGTTAAAAAGGAAAAATAGTTAAGAAACCTTTTAAGATAATTTTAAAACCATTTTAGACATTCTTAGGGAGTCAATAAATTTTTTACAAACTTTAACTCCTTTCAGAGGCATCTGAAAAATGGCAGTTGGAAAAATGATGAGAGTGAGGAAAGTACAACTGTTAAATTTTTTTAGGGAGAAGGAAAACCCTCGACTGAGATTTTGACGGATGGATAATAAATAATGATTTGATAGATGATAGGTAGAGATTAGCCGGTGTATCCCGGCGGACGGGGTTATAATAGGGCGAGCCCATTCAGTCCGTGTCCAGCCACCCTCTGATATATGGCCACTGTCACACATTAATGTCTACAGATTTATGATAGGTATTAAGTTCCCTTCTCAACCCGTGATCCCCTCCCTACTTTCTCTCCCTTTCAAATAAGCGTAATTTCTTCTCATAATAAACGCCGAGAACAATATTACCTCGTTGTTATGCCCTTAAAACTTTTTGTTGAAAGAGTTTAGTTATCGTATTAAGTTTCCCTTATACGCTTACCTTCATATTATAATATGAAATTGTTTTTAATATCTTTTTTATTTTGAGTTATGGTTTTTAATTAACATGAAAAAAAATTTTATTAAATTTTTTTTTTCATTAAAAAAATTATTTGAAATTAATTTAATTAATTTAAAAAGGTTATGTTCATAAATCACTTTTCAGCGTAAAAAAACAAAAGATGAAAAAAAAAAACTTGAAAACTTGATATTGAGAAAAGTTTGGATTTCTTGTTTTTAATATTTTAGAACGTCCGGCAGGTTTGAAACTGTAAATCCTCTCAGGAGTAGATTTAAACCGGAGAGTAAAATACTTAAGTTAAAATATGCTCAACAATATCTTGGGCTTGAGTATGAAAGAAGAGGAAAAAAAAAATTCTAACTTTTTAATATTAACATTAAGGAATCTTGGCCGGTACTGATAGTGCCATTCATTGTTCCTTGGCGTTATTTACGACGTTTAATTTAAAAATTCTGTTATAACGTTTTTACATGATGATAAAAAACCTTTTTTTTTCGTTCTTAAGGAACATCTCACGGGTTTAAAGATAAGTTTGACAAAGTTGAGGGGAAATAAGGAGGGGAAGGTATTTTTATATGCGCTTGATATTCATTTTTTTGTTATCACCCTAACCTAATTTCAAAGGAACCAAAAAAGGCCCCCCTTCAGGCTTCCCCATTAAAACTTTTATTACAATAATATTGTGTTAAACATCGGCTCATGTGGCTCCTCGAGCGGAGAGATGATTGAATCCGGTTTTTTATCCGATCTTTCATCTTTTTTTTAAACAAACTTTGAAGTTCCCGATGAAAAAAACCGAGGGTTTTTACCATATAAATAACTTATGCCAAAATTCTATATTTGCAATTAAAACGAAGAAAAATGACACTTTATTTTGTTTAATTGAAATTCTATACCTACCTACGTTTTTTATTGTTTTTACGATATAAAAGGGGGAAGTATGCTAAACCAGCAATACCTTTCTGTCTTGCGGGACTTAAGCAAAGAATCTGTGCCTTACTGCTGGATTTCACTCATAAGATAATATAAGAAAAAATTTTCAGACAATTATTTAAAAATGTGGGAAGGTGGGGGGGGGGGGGGTGACGACAAAATCCACTGCCTTATAAATCTTCAAAACTATAAAAACCACAGCCTTCTAAATCTTCAAAACGATTAAATCCACTGCCTTCTAAATCGTGGAACCGTTTCCAAATCCACAACTCCACCATTGCCAAAATAATTAAAACCAATGCCTTCTAAATCTTTAAAACGATAAAATCCACAGCCTTCTAAATCATCAAACGATTAAATCCACTGCCTTCTCAATCTTTAAAACGATAAAATCCACTGAATTCTAAACCTTCAATAAGATAAAATCCACAGCCATCTAAATCATCAAAACGATAACATCCACATTCTTCTAAATCTTCAAAACGATAAAATCCACTGCCTTCTAAATCGTGGAACCGTTTCCAAATCCACAACTCCACCATTGCCAAAATAATTAAAACCAATGCCTTCTAAATCTTTAAAACGATAAAATCCACAGCCTTCTAAATCATCAAAACGATAACATCCACATTCTTCTAAATCTTCAAAACGATAAAATCCACTGCCTTCTAAATCGTGGAACCGTTTCCAAATCCACAACTCCACCATTGCCAAAATAATTAAAACCAATGCCTTCTAAATCTTTAAAACGATAAAATCCACAGCCTTCTAAATCATCAAACGATTAAATCCACTGCCTTCTCAATCTTTAAAACGATAAATCCACTGAATTCTAAACCTTCAATAAGATAAAATCCACAGCCATCTAAATCATCAAAACGATAACATCCACATTCTTCTAAATCTTCAAAACGATAAAATCAACTGCCTTCTAAATCGTGGAACCGTTACCAAATCCACAACTCCACCATTGCCAAAATAATGAAAACCAATGCCTTCTAAATCTTTAAAACGATAAAATCCACAGCCTTCTAAATCATCAAACGATTAAATCCACATTCTTCTAAATCATAAAACGATTAAATCCACTGCCTTCTCAATCTTTAAAACGACAAAATCCACAGTCTTCGAAATCTTCAAATCGATTAAATTCACTTTCTTCTAAATCTTCAAAACGATTAAATCCACAGCCTTCTAAATCTTCAAATCTATCAAATCCACTGCCTTCTTCATAATGGAAACTTTTCAGAATCCACGATTAAGAAGGTTTCTATTGGTTTGACAGTTCTGAAGGATGTGGATTCGTAAATTTTTCCACGATTTAGAAGGCAATTCAAACTGTATTGTTCTTTTAAAAAAATCCAAAATAATGTGTTATCAAATAAAGAAAAACTAATTTTGCACTTACTTTTTAGTGGTGATAGGAACCTTAAGAGTGACCCATATAGGGGCGAACTATTATAATAGATCGATCCCTTAAGTACGGTCATAGACCCTATATTATATCGGAGCTTTTCTTCCAGAAAAACGAGCTTTTAAACAAAATTAATAAGGATACAGCTGTTCTTACACTAAATCACTATCGAGCCCTTTTTACCTTAAAAACCTTCACTATAAAAGATTGGTGAGCATCCTTCCAGACAAGTAACGTTTATAATCGAATTTAACAAAAATCTCTTTAATGTTTATAACTTTTTTCAGGGGTGAAAAAATTCGTTGTGTAAAAAAAGCCCCAAGGGCAAAAGTGATAATTATTTGAAAATGTTCGTATTTCTTTTATGAAATTGTTTAAAATGTAATTTTCGTGACAAAATAAAAAAGGAGAATAAAATACAATTTCTCTTTTTGTTTTGACCAAGGTTTTAATACGATGTGTCAAACACAGGGAACGTGGGAACGAAGAAATTAATGAAGTACGCCACTTAATGTAACGGTTAATTACGTTTCGACAAAGAAAATGTAGGAGGGGGATGTCGGACGCGTGTGTTGCTGGGGGCTGGCGGTCTCGAAAGGGCGGGAGGGTAGGTGGCAAAGGTGGAGTTTTGATACCCGTGCATGTCGGCTTCGAAATTACAAAGGGGCGTCATATACAGAAATGGAACTAAAGGCCTGTCCCGCACGTAAAATGTTGACGGTTTTGAAGTCTGGGCGGACAAAGTCCTTCAACGAAAGGGAAAACACCCGATGACGTTACTTAAAAGCACTGACGGTTAAGGTTTTTACACGCTTCTATTTAGATAAACTAAATCCGAAAAAGTCCACAAAAACGTTTTTTTCTTAATTAAATAAACTTCTAAAAAAGCTAGTACAAATAAGCGTTAATAATAAAACTTCCCTCGCTCATCCTACTTTAAGCCTCAAAACGAAAAACCTACGTTTTCCCTGATGTAGGGTAATTTCCTATCTCTTTAAGAAGAAAAACGCTATTATCACTAGGCTTTTTAGTCTTTTTTTTCCTGTTTTGACCGAAAAAAAAAAATGTCAGAACTTTTTCTTAAATTTTTACAAAAAAAAACCCTGTTTTTAAATTTTTTCCTCTCCGCTTTTCGCTTTTTTCTAGGTGTTTTAGCGGATTTCACCGGAAAAAAACCCTTTCTACTAGCTTTTTAGGACATCTTCTCAAATTTTTACAAAATAACCACTTTTTTAAAAATTTTTTGGTTTTTTCGCTCAGATTTTTGCTTTTTTCTCGGATTATTAACAGTTTTTTAACTTCCTTATAGAAGTTATTGAGATACCCTCCACGTCGGGTTTTATGGGAAGGGTCTTCTTGACCCCGTAGGATAAATTCGAATATGGATCTACACCGATCTCAACCTTGTCTGTGATTCGGGCCGGCCGGCAGTCCGTAGCATTTTTTTCCGGAACACTTTACGGCCACAGTTTTCATCCGATTTTCACCAAATTTTCACAAAAATTTCTTTAGCCGGTGAAGAAGAAACAAACGAGGGCGATCTTTGAATTTCGAAAAAATGGCGGAGATAAGTCTGTTTGAAATTTTAAAAAACCAATGGTTCCAATTTTCACCAAATTTTCACCAATAACTCCTTATATTTTTAAAAATTTTCGGTGTAAAAAAATTGCCACTTTTTAATTATTTTTTTTTTTTTTCGTACTTCTTCGCATTAAGAGAGGCACATCCGTAGGCCTAAGAGCCCATTATTTCTACCTTGACACTTAAAAAAATTTTCGACAAAAAAGAACTTAAAAAATTTTTCAGAAAAAAAAAGCGCCAATTTAAATAAGAAAACCCGGAAAATCTTAAAAAAAAACACCTCCGAAAATTTAAAAAAAACTCGGAAAATTATTTGAAAAAAATAAATAAATAAATAAATTTAAAAAAACTCGGAAATTTTTTCAAAAAAACTTATATCGTTTTGATGATTTAGAAGGTAGATGGATTTCATCGTTTTGAAGATGTAGAAGGCAGTGGTTTTTATCGTTTTGATGATTTAGAAGGTAGTGGATTTTATCTTTTGAAGATTTAGAAGGCAGAAAATTGTATCGTTTTGAAGATTTAGAAGGCAGAAAATTGTATCGTTTAGAAGATTTAGAAGGCTGTGGTTTTTATAGTTTTGAAGATTTATAAGGAAGTGGATTTTATCGGTTTGATTATTTAGAAGGCAGTGGATTTTATCATTTTGAAGATATTGAAGGCAGTGGAGTTTATCGTTTTGAAGACTAAGAAGGCAGGGGATTTTATCGTTTTGTAGATTTAGAAGGCTTCTTTTCCATGTTGTACACAGTGGCTACTCTAAAGCGCCGGGGGCGTTTTATAGATTTTTTATTTATTTTTTGTATAAAATAAAAATTATATTCGTTTCTAAGGTCGTGTTTTCCGATAAATCCGACGGGAAGAGGTCCGTTAACCATTAACAAGAAAAAGGGTTAGGAGGCCCCCTGCAGACATTGGACATTATGAAAGTGACTTCTCAATTTATATCGAAGAGCCTGTTATTAAAGACAACCCTTTTCCTCCCTTCACGGCCATTCCCTTCGCCCTTAAATTTATCTTTGGAGTAGTTAACTGATACGAGAGGCTTTCTCTAAACGGCCTCTAAGGTTTTAGGGACTTCGAATTTCGTCAGGCCTCCATCTCACTTATTTTCGTTCGATAAATATTCAACCCCGAGGACATCACTGTAAGTTCATATTAACCTAAAAGGAAGGAATTTAATACGCTTTACTTATTCGAGTTTAGGATTAATTAATTCCACACGTGCGAACAACGCGACGGTTTCGAAGAACAAGTTACGAGAAATATGAAATGTAAATTTACTCGATATGACCTAAATCTGGAGTAATTTTGAACTTCTTTTTATTAGCTTCCCGTTTTCATAGTAAATAATTTTTAATTTCATTAATTCTGCATAATAGGTATTTAAAATATATTCATGTTATAAGCTAAGGCACTCAAGGAATTTCCTACCTCTGAAGACGGAAAAAAAATCCTTTTTTCAAAGGATTTTCCGAAATTTTCATCGGTTTTTTAACCAAATTTTCTGATTCTTTAACGCACAAAACTGCTTTTTCACCAGATTTCTAGGAATTTTTAAGTCATTAGGTCAAGAAACACCTTTTTAACCGAATTCAGAAGTTCTCAGAATTTCGCTGAGGAAAGCTTCATATTTCCCCGTTGTTTTTCCCTCATTTCATCTGGCAAATGACGGTAAACATCCGTTTCTCGACCTAAAAAGGTTCTTAACACCAAACACCCGATAAAACGGGTGTTTTTACACCAAAATATAAATGAATACGACCCCAAAGGCGTTTAGTAAGCCATTAACCGCAGTATAGTGCTCAACAAACCTATAAAACTGGTGTTTTCACACCAAATATCGAGGAAAAACATCCCGAAAGCCGTTTAATAGGGTGGTAAAAGCAATATAGTGCTCAACAAACCATTAAAACTGGTGTTTTCACACCAAAAGATCGAGGAAAACCGTTTTATAGGGTGTTAAACGCTATATAGTGCTCAACAACCCGATAAAACTGGTGTTTTTACACCAAATATCTAGGAATACAGCCAAAAAGCCGTTTAATAGGATGGTAAACGCAATATAGTGTTCAACGACCCGATAAAACTGGTGTTTTTACACCAAAACATCGATAAAAACTTCCGTTAATTAGGGTATGAAACGCAACGCTCAACAACCCGATAAAACGGGTGTTTCTACACCAAAAAATCTAATAAAACAACTCGAACCCTATAAAAAGAGTTAAACGTCTGACCGCTTAATAAAACGTGTTTTTCTAACCAGAAAATAGATTAAAATTGCCCAAAATTCATTTTTTTTGGGGGGCAAAAAATTAATTAGTAAGTTAGTTAGCTGAATTATCAAAATAGATCCTTTATTTATAAACAATATATTCTCATTTAATAATAAATCAAAATTTATTGTTTAGGCTCTTTTACTTAGGATGTGATGAAAGTTTTAGCCTTCCTCTTAAGGGACTAAACAATGTGCATATTTCAAACAACACGAGTTTCGGAAAGGAAGGGAAGGGGCATTACCTGCTTGTCACGTGATTAACATTCTCGAAGAGAGACGCTGTTGAATAGGGGTGAGTTCGAAACAAGTATGTTGGAAACCGCCGCTAAAAGCGATCCCTGTAAGGGAACCTCGTATCCGAATGTACAATACGTTCGCTTGTTCTAGTTTTGACTTCACCTTTTAAAAATTCCCTCATTTTTAACTTAAAAAAGAAAGGAATTAACAATGAAGTATTCAAAACTTCTTGTTTGAAACGTCCCCTGACGCGTCTAAAGTTTTTACCCGAACCCTGTCCGAAACACGGAGCCTTTTTCATTTTTAAATCAAGCCAGAAGGGATGCGAGTACATACATGAGTCAGTGGTACTCCTCGACCGTCTCTCCTGAAGAGGTGAGTGGTGAAACGCCTAGTGGAGGAGTTGGGGGGTCGAAAACCGAAGTTAGGCTTAAATTAATAATAGAAAGGTGAGATGACTTTGCCCATTATTAGTCAGTGGACAAGGGGACTCTCGAATACAAGACAGAACTTTCCCCCGAACAATTTAACCTATAGGAGGGAATAATTAATATTTTAGTACTCATCATTTTAAAAATCTAACTCTCAAACAATTGTAAATTTTTTGAGAAAGTAACTAAGTTTAAGGGGGAAAAAAAGGTTTGTCGGCAACAACAAGGGAAGAAAAACGCTCTAAGACTCTTTAAAGTACTTGTTTGAAGAGCTTCCAACGAAAACTTCCTTAAAGAGAAGTAACAATATAGGAGGGGGAAGTATATGGGAGGGGGAAGTATAACGAAGGGGGAAGTATAAGGGAATGAAAGTAAAAAGGAGGGGGAAGTATAAGGGAATGAAAGTAAAAAGGAGGGGGAAGTTTGTTTTTTTTTTTTTCAAAAATTTTTCCAAGTTTTCTTTTTTTTCGAAAAATTTTCCAAGTTTGTTTTTTCGAAAAATTTTTTAAGTTTTTTCAAGAAATTTTATATCATTTTTATTTTATACAAAAAATAAATATAAAGGTTAAAAATAAAAAATCCATGAAACGCCCCCAGCGCTTTGGAGTCGCCTGTGTACAATATGGAAAAATGGGTATAAAAAGATATCAAATAAAAGGAATCCTACTGTAAATTAATAATATTAACATTCTGGTCGTAAAGAAGTTAAAGGATGACAAAATATTAAGGACGGTAAAAAAAGGGTGGCGCGTCCGTGTAAAGAAGGTAAGTAAAGCGCTAGAGAAGATATTCTATCCGCGTGATGAGGATCGTATGTAGGCATGAGAGTTTCCCAGGGACGCGGCAATATACACACAGTAGGGCTCGGGGATCCCCGTTTTACCATCATCGCACGCACACTCAAAATATCACATCTAACTTTTTCTCTTCTCAGGCAACATTGAAAAACGTTTTTTTTTTCCCCTTCGTAAAACACAAAACGTATTCAACCTTAAGTCATACGCCAACAAGCGGAAAATGGTATTGTATGACCAATAAAAATGTTAACGCCGGAATTTCAATCAATCTAAAAATTATTTTTTTTACGCCTGCATTTTTGTTGGTTGAGGAAAGTAGGGTAAAAACGTGTCTATTCAGAGAGGAAAAATGATTGAAAATTTTGATATTTTGGGAAAATAAAATTGAAACAGGCCAATAGGCTGTGAAAAAGGCTGAAAAATGAGGTAAAATTAATAGTTCCTGGTAACCAGGAAAAATTCGCTAAAAACGCCCAAAAAATCAGGAGAGCCAACTAGCCAATCTAAAATCTTATTATTATTTAAGCACTAAAATAATATAAACAATTCTTTTAAAGATTGAACCATTTGGACTAATTAATCATTTCGCTATCTAATCTATCATTAATTTCTACTACAGTCTTGGGTCAACTTTCAATCCCTTAAGAAGACCCTCTGGGGCCTGCAGTTTCTCCAGGGATTCAGAGAACGTTGCAAATCTCGTTCTACATAATTTAAATGTTCCTTCCATAAGAAAGACGTCAAAACCAATGTTTGTTTAATTTAAATAAATTAGTTTTTCTTTCCCTTCTGAACTTAATCAAGAAAAAAATGGTTAAAAAACGTCATGAATATGGAGTTTAAACGAATAATAAAAAGGTCGGATTCCTAGGTCCTGGGAGGGGGGGGGGAGGGGGGTGAAAAAAAATTTGTCCGAAGAATGTCCACGGGGGATGCAAATTTCGTTTATCAAGTCAGTTAGAAAGCAACAACGGTCCTTATCTATTGCATATTTATAAGGGCGGAAGTGCGTTTGGGTTGAGGGGACACTCTGATTCCAGAAACGGCGAGCCGAACTAAAATTGAATGGAAACTTCGTCTTTCAGATAGGACTAAATCGAATTACAATAATATTGGATTTTCTAAAAAAGTTAGCGGAACAACACGAACTTTAATAGCGGCTGCTTTCTACTGTAGGTACGGTGAAAGGCATTTCGCCAAATTTTTTGGCTTCTTTTTTTCAAAATCGTAGTTACCTCTTTTTTAAATCTTTTTAATTGCCTCGGACCGAGAAAACCCCTTTAGATTCGCAGGAGTTTTCCTCAGTTTTTTTGTACGGGAAACCCTCACTTTAACTTTTAGGCGTTTTACGCTTTTTAGCCTGCAAATCTATTTCTGAACAGATTTATGGGCATTTATTTCGGTATTTTGGCAAAAAACACCAAATCTTAAAGGTTTTTTAAAATTCTAGACAGTTTATACTTTAAACAAGAATGGGAGCCAGCTTTAAAAAAAAATCACCACAAAAACCTCTAATAACTTACCATAAAATAAATAAACATTAATCAATTATTGTATTAAAGTATGAAATTTTGGAAAATGGGAAGTATACGTGGAGCAATACTAATGGGATATTCCTTTAGATATTCGTGGTCACATATTCAATTCATTTCCTGAATGCCAGGAGTTATTTCCGCACTATACGCTCCGATGGTTCGCGGATTTATATAGTTTAAAGTCAACACTGTTTTAGGGAAAAGGGGTTTTCGCCATTATGAGATTATTCGTCCCGACCCCAAAACCTCCCCGCGATACCCCTTGAATGCTTTAGTTGATCACCTCATACTTAAATTTACACTTTTTATAAAAACAAACGGAATATGTTTTTCCTCCTCTTTGAAGCGTACTTTCGATTACAAACAACGGAATATCGAAAACAATGGCAAAGGAAACCTGTACGTTTGTGCATATTAATTTACGTGAGAGAATATGATTAATTAGTAAGCCTAGACAGATTGTAACTCTAGAACATAGACCCTTTTGTTTCTCTAATTAGATAGATTTTTAGAAGGATTGTTGACAATACTCAATTATATTTAGCAAAATTTAATCGCTGTTAATTATGTACTATATTTAACAACTTTCTGCAAATCCAATGGCCCAGAGACTCAAATTTTTTGGTGAAAATACCTCCATTAAAAGATTTTTGTGCTTTTTCTCCTTACTTAGTCGGAAAAACCCCACTTGAACTTTAGAGGAGAAAGTGCTAGTTAAATAATTAGGTAGTTTCCCTATCCAAAAGGTCGAAAATATCGCTTTAACTCTTAAAAAATGTGGGTTTTGCTGTAAAACTGAAGAAAAGTTCCAAAACTCAGTTAAAAGGGGTCTCTCTGTCCAATGATCGAGGTTAAAACTCCCAAAAACCCGATAAATAGTAGATTTGGGGCTCAAAGAAAGAAGAATACTCAATAAATTTTTTTTAAACGGTCTTTCTTTGTAGAAAAAACGACATTTTTTAGATCGAAAGAAGTAGGAAATGCGCAAAAACCTGATTGGTTTGTATTTTTATTCCTGTTTTTCTATGTTTCTGGGCTCATTTGAGGCGCTCCGGGTACGAAGGGCGAACTCGACAAAACGTAGTTTCGAGATATTCGCATTTTAAAGTTTTCTGTTAAGGGCGAACTCGACAGAAAAGTCACTCTCTGGAATTTTCGTGGCGAGATTTTAGATTTTATAGAATCATAGAGGAAAGGGTTTTTTAAAAATTTTCGAATATTTTTTACGATTATTAATTCACAAAATGTATAATATATTTTTATTTCGTGGCGGTGAGCTGTTCCAAGAGGAGTGGGGCTCCCGGAAAAGGGAGGGGGTAGTGGACTAGGATACGAGTTCGCCCTTCGTACCCGCTCGGATATCGCAATTAGAGCTTTGCCGCATATCGGTTTTTACGTATTTTAAAGGGGAAAAAAGGGCACTCAATATAAAAATTACATGATTGTATTCTTCAAAAGGTCTAGAATCTGAAAATGAAAAAAAAATTTGTCCGATGTCGAGTTCGCCCTTCGTACCCGGAGCGCCTCATATGTGTCCTATCAGTTTGACTGTCGGCGGGCCTTTGATTTTCCTCTTAGCTTGCCAGTGTGTATGCGATAGTTTTCCCGTCTTTTCATAACCGCGGTAGCTTCTACTCGCCTTTTAGATAAAAGACACTACTCGCCTTTTATTAAAAGACACTTGTATATTGTCGGCCTCTCTCGCTTCCTTCAAATCCGGGGGGGCTCGGGAGAATCTCGGCGAATAAGAGAGATAGAAGAAGCGAGGGGTTTGTAAACAAAGAGGTTGTGCCTCGAACAACTTGGAAAGAACTTTTTTGCGGGAGCCGAAGTGGAGAGGTGTTATCTAGAAGACGAGGAACCTTCGCACGGAAGAAGCCCCTGATGGAAAAACTTAATAATATATTTCTCGTAAAGAAAAGACCGGGGGGCGAAGTTAAAAGTTAGGCGGCGATTCACAACGTAGCGAGCCCAACGACCACCCCCACCCATTTTCTCGATCCTCTTTTTTTTCACATTAATGAAAATGGAAAAATTCACTTTTCTTTATCTTTCATTATCCTCATTCTCCTATTGTTGTACAAAATAAAACCTTCTTTGTTACAAACAGAATACAAAATTCACCCTTTTTAAAATGCATAAGCATTTCAACTAGATTTACAAATAAAAAAAATAATGGTAAAAATAAAAAGTAAAATCTTCCGATAAAAAATTTTATTAAATTTTCAGCTATATAAAACCAGATTTATTTTAGTGAGGAAATTCAAGAAAATTCGCGAACTCAATTTTAGCGAAGAAAAAAAAAATACATTATTTATGAAGTCAACAAATTTTTTTTTTTATAAATTTATGGTAAGGCAACAGTCGAAAATAAGGTATAATATAGGTTTCTAGGCTCTACAAAAATTCAAAAAAACACCAAAACTCAAAAAAATCAGAAATAAAAAATCTATAAAACTCACAAAAAATACGGAAAAAGTGTCTTTCTTGTCTTTTTCCGTCGTTTTATTATATGCAGGGATTTTATCTTTGAATTATCGACGCCAAAAATGTGAATAAAGTGTTGTTTCGGCCGAAGAATTAAGAAGAGCCCGCTAAAAAACCAACCCCCCCCCCCCCCGATTTGGCTCCGCACGGGTGCCATGGCAATATGGCGAAATACCCCGCCTGGGTCCACCCCCTACCCTTGCGACATCAAAAGCAGCTAACAAATCCCCCATTTTTGTCAAAAAGACTCATTTCGAATGTGATAAAAAAATTCTTTTAAAAGATCGTTTCCACGGATTTAAAACTCCGGAGAGGACAACTTTCGTAACTTTTTCCCCTGGGTAACGTTTTTAGGGGCACGAAATCGTTTCTGTATTAATGCGAGAGGGAGCTTTGACAAATGTAACGATCCAATCGTGACTACCGTCCATCATTTGGCTTACACACTTATCAGAGAGACGATTTGTATCAGCGCATAAATCATTTTGTGTCAGTTCCTTTTTTTGTTTTTAATTTTTAACATTCACTAAAGATTCTTTCCATTTTTTTAAACGATTATACGCTGACCTAAATTACGACGCATTTACACTATTAATGAGTAAATCTATAATTGATTTTCCTAATAATTAGAATAATGGAAATTCAATGTAGGTACCACTGTAGGCATTTGTCACATGCTAATTAATATATCCTGATAGGTATTGCTAAAATAAGGTCGTAAATTAAAATTTATTTTTGATTCAATTCATCAAAGTTTGACAAAGGTTGAATTTCACATCTGTCCCACGAAGCACACGTCACCAGCCTGTTACTAAATGTAAGCGAGTAGCTAATCCCACTTAAAATAGTTCCATGGGGTTCCGCCTGGGGTCTAACGATCATAGCCCGCGTAGATAAGAATGATAAGATTGTCGATTAAAAGTGTTTACGAATGAATGTTCGTGTAATTTATTTACTTATTTAAGGTATTTATTTGTTCTATTTCTTTTATGTTGTATTTTAATATTTTATTTACTAATTTATGGTGAACTTCGTAAACACTCTTAATCGACATTGAATCTTATCATCCTTATCTACGCGGGCTATGATCGTTAGACCCCAGGCGGAACCCCATGGAACTATTTTAAGAGAGATAAGCTACTCGCTCACACAAATATGGGACTACTAAGTGGGGAGAAAAATTATATTCCTCGACCGGTTTCGGAGTAAGAAGCCTCTTCAGGAGGACTATTTTCCTATTTTTCATTTTTCTTCTATTTTACATGACCCTTTCTGTTACTATTTTACATGACCCATACAATGATGATTTTTATTCTCTTTCCCTAGTTAACTGTTACTTACAAAAATTAATAAAATTAAAAAAACAAAAGGAAAAAATAATAAAACCTTGATATAAAATTGTGTTAATAGTAAAAATAGCTTGGACACCTACCTAAGATCGATTTTCGCCTTTAAAAAATATAAAATCTCGTCTCATTTTTAAAGTTTACCTTTAAGAGAGAAAAAAAAACTTTTTAATAAGATTTCCCTCAGGTATCTAAAGCTCCAAGGGTCATCTTTGTCACTGGTTTTAAAGGGGTTTTCCTTGAATTTCCGCATCCGGTGATGGAAGAAGGGGTTGGTTTCGTTTTTCGAATAGTAATTACTCTTCGTATTCCTAATTTGAATAATTGAGATTTTTTTCCCTTCAAGTCCCGGTGGTAGAAAAGTAAAAGAAGTCCTTGAGAAAGAGATGACTCGACCATATTTTAATTTAAAATTTTATTAAAAATGTTTTATTTGAGTATTTATTTAAATAAAGTTTTAAAAAAAAACTGGTTTCCTGGTTTTTATGACAGCTCTTCTGAACTCATGTTCACAAGTGGAAAGAAATTTGTACCTAGTATAATAGATTCTACTGGTTTCACATTCACGCTCACAGAAGCGTTATAATGCGTTTTGACGTTTCTGAGCTCTAATAGTCTCTTTGGAAGCCAACAAAGCGTTATATACGTCGGCAATCATATTTTTTTCTTCTCTCCTAGAGTTGAAAAGTAATTTCGCTTTCGATCTAATTTATTAAAAGTCCCCATTGTAAGTTTTCTGCACGCTATCCCTTGGATGAGAGGAGGGTAAAACTTATTAACGGATTCTGAGACAATCCTTCCACCCTCGCCGCCCTCAACCGTGACTTCCCCGGGGTAAAATGAGGTTGAAAAATGTATGAAAAGTACGTCAAGTGTGCTCGTGAAGTGTGAAGTTGGTATAGAAGTAAGAATCCCTTGTTCTTTTTTTTTTATGATGCGAAAAGCTATCTCATACCAGTTTTCATCTTCACCGAGGCCCTAAACACAACATAGGCTACCCATATAAGCCTTTATCAAATTGTTCCTCTATAGTTAAAATTTTCAAAGTATCAACCTACTTTATATATTTTTTTAATACAAAATATAAAGCAGAAAAACGTCCGAAAAGGATCTTGATCCAAACGAGGGCTTATAAGTTCTGCCAACCTTCCCCCATTGTCCAAGAATACCGTGTAGTAAGGGTCCAGTAAAATAGCAGAGAGAATGAAAGTACTGGTTTGAAGAGCTTCCAACGAAAACTTCCTTAAAGAGAAGTATCAATAGATATAGGAGGGGGAAGTATAACGGAGGAGACGTACAACGGAGGGGAAAGTATAACAGAGAGGGAAGTATAACGAAGGGGAAGATACCCTCCCCAAAAACCCGACATGGAGGGTATCACAATAACTTCTTTAAGGAAGTTAAAAATTAGGAAATAGTCACCTGATGAGGCTTTTGACGGCGAAACCGGTCGTTACTATCCGTTTCAGTTTTTTTTTTTTTTTTTTTTTTTTTTTTTTTTCAATACTTTATTTAAGAATCAAGGTAAAATAGGCTTTTCACCCAAGGGATGTCCCACTCGCAAGGGGTAGAAGTATAATATTTCTCCCACCATTTTTTTACACCAAAAATAGCACCGGCTATCTCATTTTTTATCAATTTTGAGTTTGGCATTGTTTCTGAAGGTAAATTTTGTGGTGAATCGAATTCAGTTGGTAATTTAACCCTATTACCAACAGAAAACCCGTAGTTCGCGATTTAGCCAACAGGTGATGCATTAGTAGTATAATATTTCTCCCACCATTTTTTTTACACCAAAATAGCACCGGCTATCTCATTTTTTATCAATTTTGAGTTTGGCATTGTTTCTGAAGGTAAATTTTGTGGTGAATCGAATTCAGTTGGTAATTTAACCCTATTACCAACAGAAAACCCGTAGTTCGCGATTTAGCCAACAGGTGATGCATTATTTCTAATGAGAAATAAATCAGTATTTTCACCCTCCTGAAAACTTAGGAAAAATGAGATAGCCGGTGTTAGAACTAACGCGACGTTTTGGTAAAAATTTGGTGAAAATCGGGCCAACAATTTTAAAATTTCAAACAGACGT
Organism: Orius insidiosus; assembly: GCA_014119065.1. Taxonomy (NCBI): domain Eukaryota; kingdom Metazoa; phylum Arthropoda; class Insecta; order Hemiptera; family Anthocoridae; genus Orius; species Orius insidiosus. The sequence continues at coordinate 45,461 of JACGAQ010000739.1, forward strand.
ATTTCTTCATTCTCTCTCCCTCGTTAGCTTTTAAAATAAATATTAAAATTTCAAATTAGGTGAAAATTGCAGAAATGGAGTGTTCCGGTAATATACGACGGACGCCCGGTACAACTGACTAATCTACCGGGTTTGATGACCTTAGCCAAAAATTGGACGAGAAGTAATTAAACTTTAAAAAAGTTAATTAAGTTGGTTGACAATAGAAATATAATGGAGGACGTAAAAAAATGTCCCTCCCCAGTATTTAATCGAGCCCTTATCAGTCGCGTCCTTTTCGTCTCCCTTTCCTTACAAGGTAATGAATTCCACTCGACTTGTATCTTCGAAGATAATCACCATCAATCATCAACCCCATTTTATTCGCGAAACAAAATTATCTTTTATATTTTCGAGCTCTCCCCTTTCGAGTTTCTTTGGCTTACGTCCTCACCGGGTCAACCCCTTCTGAATACATTAATCAACACGTATCTCATTCAGGATCCGGAAACCCCCCGCAAACGACCAAAACACACTTTTGATTTATGGTCAGTTTATCAATTTTAATTGAACGATAAGACTTTAAATCATAAAACTTATATTACTTTGTCATCAACCCAGGTCTTCAATAAACAATTTTTTCACTAGAATATTTTACTGAAAGTTAATTATCGCTTTCTGCGTTTCTAAACATTTTGTTTTATTCAAAACCTTTTCAATCATGAGGAGTAATTAATCGCAAATGAACCGAAACGAATCAAGCATTAATTTATTATTAGGCCAGCATAAAATAATTTTCTGAGTTCCCCCGAGCCTTTATTCGATACATAAATGCTTAAATTAAACCTTTTTCAATTTACCTACTCCCGAAAAAAAGAAACAAAAGAGGAATAAATTCAACGTTGAACATGTGTTTTTTCTGGCTTTCTCGCTTTTTTTGATACGTCCGTCAGCTATCTAATCAATCCATCTTTTTATTTTTTGAGGGACTATCGGCCTATCAGGTCCTGACAGACGAATCAATATGCTTGAATTCATTAATTGACCCGCCAGCTCAAATATTTGATGGTGAATTCTTTTCGGAAATTTTTCATGATTAAACTTTGATTAGTAAAAGTTAATTTCACTGCAGCTAAGGGGGGGGGGGGGGTCAAAATTTAATTTATACAAATATTTTGTTTTTGGGTGTGCCCGTATATAAATTTGGAAGTTACCCTCCCTGAGGACCCCATACTCAGAAGAAAATACAACTAAAATAATATTGGTTTGAAGAGCTTCCAACGAAAACTTCCTTAAAAAGAAATAACAATATAAGAGGGGGAAGTATATGGGAGGGGAAGTATAACGAAGGGGAGGTATAATGGAGGGGATGTATAATGGAGGGAAAGTATAAAGGAAAATTTTCCAATTCCCGACCCTGAGGACCCCATACTCAGAAAAAAAAAATTAAAATACTGGTTTGAAGAGCTTCCAACGAAAACTTCCTTAATAATAAGTAGGTAACAATATAGGAAGTATAACGGAGGAGGAAGTATATGGGAGGGGGAAGTATAAGTGAGGGGAAGTATAATGGAGGGGGATGTATAAGGGAGGGAAAGTATAAAGGAAAATTTTCCATGTTATGTTTTTTCGAAGTTTTAGTTTATTTTTGAGAAACCCAAGTTTGTTTTTTTTTTCGAAAAATTTTCCCACTTTTTTTTTTTAGTTTTCCGGGGTTTTTTATTTAAATTTGCGGTCTTTTTTGTATCAAAAATTTTTTAATTTCTTTTTTTTCGAAAATTTTGTTAGGTGTCAAGGTAGAAATAATTGGCTCTTGGCCTAGGAATGTGCCTCTCGTAATGGGTGAAAGTACGAAATTTCTCCCTACTAAAAAAAAAAATAATTAAAAAGTAGAAATGTTTTACACCGAAAATTCGTAAAAAATATAAGGAGTAATTAGTGAAAATTTGGTGAAAATTGGACCAACGGTTCGGCCGCAGAGAATTTTTTAAAATTTCAAACAGCCATATCTCCGCCATTTTTTCGAAATTCAAAAATCGCCCTCTTCTTCACCGGCTAAAGAAATTTGTGTGAAAATCGGATGAAAACTGTGGCCGTAAAGTGTTCTGGAAAAAAAATACTACGGCCGGCCGGAGCAACAGACAAAATTGAGATCGGTATAGATCCATATTCGAATTTACCCTGCGGGGTCTGGAAGACCCCTCCCCAAAAACCCGACGTGGAGGGTATCACAATAACTTCTTTAAGAAGTTAAAATATCCTTGAAAACTACTGGGTATTGAGCTTTGCTTGTTAAAACATTAACGGATGGCAAGAAGATACTAGTTTAGACAAGTCTTGTCTAAATATCCTAAGGCCGGACAAACACTCTCCCACCAAGAAGGAATTTACCTTTTATACAAAGTAAAATAAACACCTCCTTAATTGTACATTCCCCAACGCTTTTATAAAACTTTATAAATTTTTAAAAATCAATAATAAAGTTTGTTTAATAATAAAAATAGTTAAAGCACGGAGACTAATAAATATAAATTTACTACGGGTATAAATCCGGGTTTCTTTTAAAGTCGAGGTGCTCGTAATGGTAATTTAAAGAAACTCCTTTTATTGAGAAAACATTAAAGAATAGATTCTATTTACAGTAATAAAATATTGAAACGAGTAAATAATGGAGGTTTTTTATGTGAATTGAGATAAACGTAATAAATAAGAAGTCAATAATGTTATTTTATGTGTTGAAAAAAGTAAATAAAATGGGATTTATTTAAAGGTCTTGTGTAATAACAATGATTTTGAGTTAACTGAAGGATTTTAATCTGATATTCGTGCTGGCCGCGGGCCTAATGACGTAATCTGGAGCTTACACGTCTCAACTAAGCAGACCCGCTTTGCCCCATCCACCCCTTTCCGTATAATAGAATAACTTGACGCCTCCGATGTAAACGGAATGGGCGGTGATGGAGGGTGGGGATGCATAACGCTGTTTATTACTTACTCCTCAGGTGTGCTCTAATGTAATTCAAAGGCTTCGCTTAATCCTCTAAGAGGTGTCAAGCTATTGGGGGGTGAAGATTGCCATGACTTCTAAGCAGATTATTCAAGTAATTTTTTTAAAAATTCAATAATAATTTTTGTTTTCACCACACAAAGTTATTGTCATACTCTCCATAGATAGCTTCCCGAAATGGGTCGTAGGGTCCATATTTTCACGTATAAGATCACAAATTTTTTTTCAAATTTTCACCAAATCTTCTTACACTATAACTAAATTTTTTATGTTGCTTTTGTTTCAGGAAGTGAAAAACAGTTATTCTTCTGGGGGAAGAACAGCTTTTAATTCAAGATATCACACCTGAAGGTATTAGTCAAAAAAGTAGATTTTTTAGATTTTCTATTCCTGAACTTAAACTAGGTTTAAAGGTCCGCTAAAGCACTTAACACGTCGGAGTTTTACGTTAAAGTTTTCCTCCTTTGCGGAAAAAAAGCTGTTGGTTTTTAAATTTTATATTAACTTCCTTAAAGAAGTTATTGTGATACGCTCCACGTCGGGTTTTTGGGGAAGGGTCTTCCAGACTCCGGAGGGTCAAATCATTGATCTTTACCGATCTCAACTTCGTCTGTGGTGCCGGCCGTCCGTAGCATTTTTTTCCGGAACACTTTACGGCCACAGTTTTCAAACAAATTTCACCAAATTTTCTTTAGTCGGTGAACAAGAAACTAAGGAGAGCGATTTTTGAATTTCAAAAAAATGGCGGAGATATGTCTGTTTGAAATTTTTAAAAAATTCGCTGCAGCCGAACCGTGGGTGCGATTTTCACCAAATTTTCACCAATTACTTCTTAAATTTTCTAAGAATTTTTGTTGAGAAAAAATTTTCTTACCTAAATTATCTTTTTAGTAGGGAGAAATTTCATACTTCCACGCCTTACGAGAGGGACCTCTCTTGGCCAAAAATCCCATTATTTCTACCTTGATGCTTGAAAATTTTCAAAAAAAAAAGAACTTAGAAAATTTTTTCGAAAAAAAAAGCTTTAAAAACGAAAACTCAAAAAATTAAAATAAAAAAACTCCTAACATTTTTTGAAAATTAAAAACTTGGGCAATTTTTCGAGAAAAAAAAAAACTTCTCCCTCCGTTATACTTCCCCTCCCTTATACTTCCCCCTCCATTATACTTCCTCTCCCTTTTTCTTCCTCTCCGTTATACTTCCCCCTCCTATATTGTTACTTCTCTTTAAGGAAGTTTGCGTTGAAAGCTCTTCAAACAAGTATATTTTTATTTTGCTTTGGAATACATTTATTTACATAATTTTTTTCAAAAATCTTTAATTTTTTTCAAGTTTTCAAAAAACTGACGTTTTTGAATCCTAATTTTATTGATAAAAATTTATAAAAATTGATAAAACGATTTTGTATTTAAATTTATGAGGGCCTAATAAACCTAAAAGACGAAAAAGGTTTTTCCTAACCTAACTCAATTTTTTGTGCTTTAGGAGCAAATTCAAAAACTTGATAAAATTACTGTTTTTATATTCGTTTACTTCTGATGGTATCCCCTAAATTTCAGCAGTTTCAAAAAGAAAAGTAAGAACAAAACTTCAAAGAAAAACACCTTTGTTTTCAGTGCTATAACTGACCCTTAAGGAGCTTTCTTTGCCATTCGTAAAAAATTATCATCAGCTTATATGTAGATATTCCTCATTTTTCCGTTTAACCTATAAGTTTCTGAGAACCCATTGTACGATAAAAAAAAATCTACTTTTTTACAGAAAAAAAACCTTTTAAAATGAGAAGGACGTTTTCGGACTTAAAAAAAGCCATTAGGATGTTATTTTAGACGAAAAGGTCATTGTAATTGCGGACACATGGGGGCAATCTGTCAACACGTGTTACAGTATAACCTGAGTGATAAAAGGTGGCCTTAAACTAGGAAGTTTGGGTTACAAATGCTTCCTCCAGACGGCACACGTGCACTTCATTAAGAGGACAAAGTTTTAATCGTCCGTAGAAAATACAATAAGTGCGGAAATCCTTTGAAGTTTTAATTTTTAATTATTATTACTTAATCAATTTTAAACGTTTGATTTTTTCTCGATGTTACAAAGTCAAAGGAAATTAAACGTTAAAATAAACGTTGAAATTCGGCTCAGGGGAGAAAAGTGAGAGATATAAAGATCCAAAAGGGCTTATACAAACACCCGGAGTTTTTCCAAAAGCTTAACCGGACTCGCTCTTATATCTGGGCAGTCTTTATTTCTCTTTAAGAAAGATAACACTCAAGCCTCTATATAAATCACGGCTATTAACCTTCTGGATATTTGCCCAACCTACAAAACGAGTAAACCTTCCAAGCCTACTTTTTTATATTATAACCCTTTTATTGATAATCTTGTTTCACTTCTTAGGTGACCTTTTCTTAAAAACTTTTTAATTTTTTCAAACAAGTTTGTTAACAAAAGTGTTGAAGTAAAAAAACATGAAGAAAGTTACAAATTTTTAGACTTTTTTAAATATTAAAATTGGTGGTGTGTTTTATATCTCTTCTTTGTTTTTTAATCTTGCGGGAGGACAAAGATTTAGTGGAAGTGGCGGTGAATCATCTTTTTGTAAGACTCGAAGAAAAAAGGAAGAAGATTGGTGGCTGAGTAAAGTTTAAAAAAGAAACATTTTCAAGACGGAAGACACGAAAAGTCACATTGGTAACCGTCTAATTCATCAAGAGTTTTTCAATCTTTTCTTTTTCTTCTTATTTCCTCCTCAAGCTGATTAATTTCAAACCGGGGACCAGTTTTTCTTCAAGAATAATTTATCCCTCGGAATTAACCTCGTGGAAATAATTTATCAACTTTGTACAAATTTTTTCTTTATATTATTTGCTCTGGGTAAAGTGGTAAATTGGCTTCAATGGCAATATAAGAGGGAAAAACTTTTCAAGTGGAAAAAAAGAGGGTAGAGGTTAAATCCAGGCGAAACTCTATTGGTATCTGATAAGGATCCAATGCCAATACTTAGAGAAGCCCCAATTTTTAAGGATCTGGAAGGAAAGAAAAAAAGGCGAACTTGAGTCTCACTCTCTCTTTCTGAAGGGAGTTTAGGATCCAAAGCCAAATGTTACCCCCGTCGGGAGCAAGGCCCCGTGCAAGACAATTTATTGGGGTTTGGGGCTTGTTATTGGCGGCAGTGCTTCCCTCTTGAGGCAGCCGACTACAAATCACGACCTACTGACTATTGCAAAACCATTTCTCAAACTGCAAAAGGCTTCGGGGCCCTCGCTTAACTGAAACTTTCTTATGATTTATAGTTACATTTATTATATAAATATACATTTCCCTCAAAAATCCATTCGTATTTCCTCTCTAAAGGTGAGAAACTTAATTTAAAATTTAAAATAGAACGAGGAAACCTTTTTCCTTTGTTTTCGTATAGATTTGACCCAGAAACAATGTAGGGCAAACTTACTTTTTGAGAATCTTACCTTAACTTTTTATTAGATTTTTTTTTATAGATTCAATGTTGACTACAATATTTTCGTAGAACTGAGACCAGTTTTCCTCGTCGTATTTTCTTTTGAACTAAAAAAAAATGTATTATTAACTTCCTTAAAGAAGTTATTGTGATACACTCGACGTCGGGTTCTTGGGGAGGGGTCTTTCTGACCCCGGAGGGTAAATTCGAATTTGGATCTACACCGGTCTCAACATTTAGAACAGAACTACGCGTTTTCTGTTGGTAATAGGGTTAAACTACCAACTGAACTCGATTCTCCACAAAATTTACCACCAGAAACAATGCCAAACTCAAATTATTGATAAAAAATGAGATATCCGGTGTTAGAACTAACGCGACGATTCAATACGGTGGCGTTTTTCGTTGAAGTTATGTTCCAATTTTGTGAGAAAAATGTTGGATCTTTACATTTCGTCGCGTTCATTTTCGACAACTTTAAAAAATGTCAAATTTTAGCGTTTTTTGCGCTAAAATCCGTTAAAATCGACCTAAGAGACTCATTTTTTTTTAATTCCACTTATTTTTATCCGAAGATTCCAACTGTCACTAATTCGAGCATCATCGCATTCTGCATCACGAGATTTCGTCACTAACGGCCTTTTTTTCAAGTTAGAACCCAAATTTTTAGTTCGGAAATGAAAATTAGCGGTTGTTCAAAGGAATTTTTCTTTCGGACCACAAATTTTGAAAGAGCTACAGCGTCTTTTGTGTTTGTGCATCAAAAATTAAAATTCCGTTTTTCGTAAAATATGACATTTTTTAAAGTAGTCGAAAATGGTCATAAAAATAGTCAAATCTACGTGAAATTTCGCGTAGATTACGAATCTGAAATCAAAAATAGGGGTTCTCATTTGAAATAACGAAGATAGGTTCTGTTTGAGACACCCTGTATATCCAATTGCAGTGTAAACTACACCATCAAATTCTTTGATTTAAATTAGGGGGGTTTACATTTAACTTTTTTTCATAAAACCACTTTTTAACGCTCTTCCATATGTTTCCGGATACCCTGTATAGATATTTAAAACCTGTGAATAAATCAGGTTCGTGTATTTTAGCAAAAGAAATCCTTTCGCTGTTGGGTCATTTTTTTAAATTTATTTTTTTTTAACTAAAAAGAGTACTAAAAGATAATTGAAGGTGTGATAAACTGCTTTATTTATGGGTAGGCGTAATGGCTTTTCGGTAGGGATAACTGTTTCTTGGGTTTTTTGTAGGTGTAGGCTGTTTAAGTAGTAGGTGTGGCTGGCGGAACACTAAATCAGACCTTCCTTAAGGGAAAAAGGCTTGCAGATTAAAAGGTGTACATTTATTAGGGTGAAGGTTCTTTCTAAAACGCATTTTCCAAGTACCGCAGTGCATCATTGAAAGTCATCTAATTGCTTCAAAAAGGGTACATTAAAAACCAGGGTCGTCAGAGTGCAAATTATCGTCGGTCATCGAACAAATGGTAATGGGGCCGACGAGGGGCTTCCCACAAAGCCCCGTGGGGAGATCAGAGGGCACTCGTAATCACCGGTCACAGTTAGGCTTCCATCCCGCAGCCCATTAAAAGACAATTAGATTTGTTTCCTATCAGAGTCCATTAATTGCCTTTGTTAAAAAGGAAATTTTTTTTTCAATATGATTTTATTAAGTGTAATGGGATAAAAAGATGAGTTTGTTGTTAGGGGGGTAGCTGATTATAAAATATATAATATGATAAATGTTATATAATAAGATAAATTGTAGTTATAAAGTTATAAGAATATTTAGGTAGGTAGTATGTAATTGGGGGGAAGGGGACTTTAATCTTTGTATCGGACTTACCGCTGAGGGAGCTGAGCGATGATGGTAGCTTGACCGAGATCCGTCAACAGGCCCCGATTTTCAGTAATTTCCATCCGACGAGGGATCTCTCCCCACTCCAAGGGACTCTTTATTTTCCGGGAAGGCATCTGATTGCTGACCCGGCATTTGATGGACTTTATAGTTTTTATAACTATTTCACCGGGTCAGCAGAGCCTCCCTCGAAGAATCCCTAATAAGAGGAGAGACAGGGGGAGATTGGAGATTTTGGTCCATTTTAATCATTACATATTCTCCCCCTACGTCGCAAAACCCGACGTCCCCGTCGGAAAACTTACCTCCGAGGGCCTGCTCACAGTCCCCGGCCTCTCTTACATCCCCCAGCGTACCTTTTGAAAAAAAAAAAATAAAAAAGGGGGAAGGAAATTTGAACAGAACTACATAATACCTAACTTAATACATACAGAATAGAAATAAAAATAATAAAAGTCTATTCTAAAATGATTAATCTAATATATTAGGCTGGGGCCACTCACTTTGGAAAATTCCTTTATTATGTGACCCCTATAACCTTTACAAGATAGAAATATTAAATTTAAAAAAAAAATCACACAAAACCCATATAAAAATAAAAACATTTTTATTTTTTATTTTTATTTTTTATACACTATATCTAAAAGTAAAAAAAAAGAAACAAAAAATTTGGACAAAAGGATGCCAACTTTCCCATCTCAATGACATTTATCCAACTCAGGCAGTGTTTTTATGAGAGAACTTCACCTTCTGGCATAGCTTAGCCGATACCAACACCGACTAAGCTTGGGGCAGAAAGAAGAGGCGCCTTCCACGAAGCCCCCTCCTACCTGAGCTGTGCCACCAATCTAGGTCCACCGACATCCCTTTACCTCATCTTAATACTTAAAACTTAAAAGTGACTTGAGCATGAGTGTGGCCATCCTGAATTATTACAACACAAACCAAATTTTTTTAACATATTCACGACCATTATGACATGATTTATTTTTGATGACCGAAGAATAAAAGTTGAATAAAAATGAAATTGAAGTGAACAAAACAAAAAGATCTATTATATAAAGTATGAAGTATATAACAATTTAAAAGGGGATTAAATTGTTTTACATAAACTTACAGACATGAAATAATATTTTATAAAATAATATTATTAAAAAAAATTAAAGTTACTGAATTCAAATGAAATTAAACAAAATCTATAAATTAATAATATCCTAAGATTTAACTTAACTAGGTATAACAGGCTCCTATGCCACACTCAGCTGTCAAACAATTATAATTTTATTTATTTAATTTTTTTTTTTTTTTTAATTTTATTTATTTTTTTTTATGATTTTATTTTTTACCCTTTTTTTTGTATTTTTTTTTTTTTTTGCATACGTGTATATGGTTGGTTGGCTGGCCTGCTGACAAATCTCGGCGTCTCTGCTCCCTCATATATAATTTTTTTTTTTTTTTTTTTTTTTTTTTTTTTTTTTTTTTTTTTTTTTTTTTTTTTTTTTGATAAGTCCGAGTTGTTATATTAACCGTGAATACACCGATTTTGAGAATCCTAACTAAATTTACAAAAAATATAAGTAGGGTGAAAATTAAAGAGTTTGCTAAATAAAGAGGGGCGGCATGAGAAAAATTTTTTTTTTGCATTTTGTTTGTTTTATATTAATAGTGCAATGAAAGCAAATTCCCTTCCTCATCCTTTAAGGAGATAAAAAAATTACAATTCGCAAAAAAATCGTGAGAAACTGCCCTCGTGTCGTCTTTCATTTTTCTTCCTTAATATCTAATTACGGCTAGACAATACTTGCCGTTTAAAAATTTTTATTCTGTTTTAAAAAAATTTATTTTCTTCGTTTTTCTTTTTTCTTTTCACGAGGGCTTAATATTAACAAAAATCCTAAAACTATTCCTTCAATCCAGTCTGCTTCAATCATGTCGAGACCCAAACAAGCCCTAAGTATGGTAAAAAAAATAAAATGACTCTAAAATATGCCAAAATGATAATAAAATTTTGAAACAAAACACAATAAAATAAATTAAAAAGAAAAAACTATTTCCCACTGTGCCAAGTGGTCTCCAGGGTCCGAAATTATATCATACTGATATCTGCGGCATAGCCGGCCTTTTAAAAAAACAATTTTTCGAAACCACTTGTATCCTTCCTGAAGTTCTTTCTTAGAACAAGACGCGACCCCCCTAAGCATTTGGCTTCCCCTTAAACCATACACTCAGGAGTTGGTTGATTCGGGGCCCACAAAACGGAACCCCTGGAGGAGAAGGTGTCACGACATACTGTCGCCTTCAAAGAAAATCTTTGGCGTCCCCCAAAAACTCGTTTACGAACCCTTCTGAGCTCGCAAACGTAGAGAGAGAAGATGGATATGACTTACTGTCATCTTCGAAAAGAATAAAATTTTCCTGTTGTTTCTCGTTAAAGAAAAATTTCATCCTTCGCGGCGTCTCTCTTTAAGCCCCCTCACGGAACCTACAAACCTCTTTCCATGAAGGAACTTCTTCTCCCGTTTTAATTCATTCCTAAGGGAGGAAAACCTTAAGTCGCGCTCGAGGACCGGACCAAAGGTCCGTAATAAAACAAACAAATAAATCAACAATCAAATATATATAAAAAATATCCTCTTCAGGAAGGGTTAAACCTGTTCCCGACAATTTTGGGGGAACTAGGCAATTCTCTGCAAATATGCCGACGCGAAGCAAAGCCTGGCACCCTAGAGGAGAATGGGCTCGGGGCTCAGGGCGCCTCTGCCCCCAGGACATCCACAGGCGTAATACCTTTTAATTCGTAAGTTGACCGCTTCATTTGTCCATTTCCCATTCTTTACAAGTTTTTGGTATCTCCGCACGTATTTCTTGGAATCTGGAGATGCTGGCCAAAACATCTCCATCTCCAACTCGTGCATAACTAGATGGTATGTTAGGAGAACCTACTTAGCCCTCAAGGAACTTTGCTGTGGTATTCGCGTCAGCCTTGACCATTGCTTTGGCCACAGAGAACTTAGTGGTCATGCAGGTCCCGACGATGATGAACTTTCTCGAAGAAACAGACTGATTTAAAGGTAAAAACTACCTAAATAATCAATAAACTATATTCATAAAGGTGTATTCACGTGTAATAATAAAAAAAAAATGGGGGGGGGGAGGAGAAATTAATAAAAAAAAATTAATAAAAATTGAAAATCCTCTCAAACGCTTCCACCGAAACAACAAATAGTTGTTTCCCTAACTGGTTAGTGGAATTTTTTTTGCGTTGAGAGAAAACTAAATTTTGAAAAAAAAAGTTAACAAAAAAAAATTTTTGGTAGAGCGAAGAGGAACGGCAACGTACCTTGTTTGCACTTCCTGTAAGGAAGGACGGCCGCCTCCACCACTTGTAATGGGATAAAAAGATGAGTTTGTTGTTAGGGGGGTAGCTGATTATAAAATATATATATAAATGTTATATAATAAGATAAATTGTAGTTATAAAGTTATAAGAATATTTAGGTAGGTAGTATGTAATTGGGGGGAAGGGGACTTTAATCTTTGTATCGGACTTACCGCTGAGGGAGCTGAGCGATGATGGTAGCTTGACCGAGATCCGTCAACAGGCCCCGATTTTCAGTAATTTCCATCCGACGAGGGATCTCTCCCCACTCCAAGGGACTCTTTATTTTCCGGGAAGGCATCTGATTGCTGACCCGGCATTTGATGGACTTTATAGTTTTTATAACTATTTCACCGGGTCAGCAGAGCCTCCCTCGAAGAATCCCTAATAAGAGGAGAGACAGGGGGAGATTGGAGATTTTGGTCCATTTTAATCATTACATTAAGTTTATCAATGTTGAGCCTCCTGAGAGTCCGTTTAACTTCTCTTATGAAATACAAATAGGAAGGCGTTTACTCCTCAAGAGTTATTCCAGAACTGTTTTCTCAGGGGAATCACTTTGTTCATAAGATAACCAAAGCTCAAACTTTTCATAAGGATTAAAACCTTTTTTAAAGAGTAAAACTTCCCCTTTCTTTATAAAAGTCAAAAGTTCAGGACATAAAAACTTTACGCTCTTTAATGAGTGTAAAAAAAAAATTAATTGAATGCTTTTTGTTTATTTTTTATTGCCGGATTGCTTCCTGTGCGAAGAGCTTTGCCAACAATAGGAGAGGAGGTTTTGATGGGCAATATAAACTAGTAAGGGGTGGTCTGAGTGGGTTTCGACATTGGTCATTTAGAAAGAGCCCCAGGGTTGATTGACACCCCGGTCTGTTTGCCTCTACTTTTATTGAAGCCCGACCCACACATGCGTGGTGGGGAAAAAACGGGAACGCAAACACTGGGAGGGATGCGAACTGGAAAAATACGTCGGAGATGCTGCGGGAGGAACTGATTGAATTCATAAGAGCCCTTTCCTCCCTGGAATGCAGCACCCCTGCCAATTTAAGGCGATTTCACTCTTCCTCCTTGTATACACATACCGATGCAGATAAGTTACCTTTAGGAATTCCAATGATACTATAAGCACAAGAAATAAGAGTATAAACAATAAAAGTTCCTTTTTCTATAAAAAAAGAATCGAAGAACACAAGACTACTCTGGATCAACTCTTATAGAGCAATTTCTTTTGTTAGAAAGCTTTTAAATCGCTTGAAAAAGCTTTTAAAATGGAAAAAACCGATTGAATATAAGGGAAAAAGGAGATCACATTTTATTTCAAGTACTAGAATATTATACTCAGGCCTTTTGAAAACTTGTTGCAGTCTTGAGCCGGAAAATGCAGTCCACAATAGGATTTCTGCCATTTTTGCCGAAATTTTTTGGATAAAATGTTGTAGTTTTAACACCGGTTATCTCATTTTTTATAATTTTTAAAAAATCTGCTGTATTTAGGCATCTAATGTATTCAAAGTCCTTTAGAAAATAGAGAAAAAAAATCGTCGCGTAAGTTCTAACACCGGATAAGTCATTTTTCCTAGGTTTTCAGGAGAGCAAAAATAAGGAATAATTACTAATTGGAATCAATGCATCGCCTGTTGGCTAAACTACGCGTAAAATTTGACATTTTTTAAAGTAGTCGAAAATGGTCGTAAAAATAGTCTAATCTACTTGAAACTTTGCGTAGATTACGAATCTGAAATAAAAATAGGGGTTCTCCTTTGAAATAATGAAGTTAGGTTCTATTTGGGACACCCTGTATATCCAAACGCATTTTAAACTACACCATCAAATTCTTAGATTTAAACCTGGGGGGGTTTACTTTAACTTTTTTTCATAAAACCACTTTTTAACGCTCTCCCAGACTTCGGACAACCTGTATATAAAATCACCCGATTTTTCCCGGTCAAATTCAAATATCAATCAAATCTATTGCATCCAGCTGATTTAAATAATATACTCTCGTCCGTTCTAGGTGTGGTTTTTAATTAAAAGCTTTGATCCATCGTTTGTGATTTATTAGTTTGGTTAAAAAAAAATCTTGCTTTTGTTTATTTTATTAGGGAAATTAATAATTCTTGGTTTGGGTAGTGAAATCGAGCCTTATTGTTTATAAAGTTAAAATTATAATCATCGAAGTGGAGTAATAACATTTTCCTTTTTCAAAAATTAAGTTTGAGGGGAAGTAGAAAGCACATTTCTTATTGAAAAGGATGAAAAGAGTAAAGAGAACAATGTTTTCATTCAGCTGAAACCTTTTGATGAAATGTAGTTTATACCTACCGAGTAAAAAATTTATTTTCTCATTTTTTTCTCCCGGCGTTTTTAATTAGTTGATTGTCACTGAATAAAAAGAGAGAAAAGAGGAATCTCCAAGGGGAAAAAAAGGAGAAAATCGGAGGCAGTTAAACGGGGTTGATTCTGGAACTTAGGAGCCTCGAAGACTCTTAAAGAATTTCAATTGTATTTTAGAAAAGTATTTCGTAAACGGCGAAGGAGGCCGATTGACCCAGAAACGAACAAAAGACTTTGTTTGCAGACGTCGAGCGGAGTTTAAGTACGTTTGATTCTTTCTGAAGAAGGAAAAAAAATAGAACAAATAAGAAAAAGCCGATATATAAATAATAGCGGTTTGAGGATAAACAGTTGGGTGTCGGCGCCGTGCGGTCGGAAAACTTCTCACACACAAACTGAAATGGAAAAAAAAGGGAATAATTTCGGATACATGTGAAAAACTCTGAATTTAACTCGTAAATGTGTGAGGTAGTTTATCTAGTTCGGGGGGCGCCAGGAGGCCTCGACAATTGAGAAATATTGGCGGTGGGTGGGGCGAAAACGGGTTAAATCACGAGTGGATCCTTTTTACACAGCTATTACAATCCAACATGGATGCCCCCCATTTTCAACCCTTTCTACTATTAATATCCGCTAATTAATCTGGACGTGTGAAGGGCGAAAAGGGGGCTTTTTTGTTTACTACCGCAAGGCAACTGTTTCCTATGTTTACCGTTTCTGATTTACCGTGTAAACAAACGCAAACGTCAAAATGATTTACCTTCGTGGCTAATCATCTTTTATAACCTCGAATCTGCCTTTCAAAAACCTTTTTCCCTATTTCTTTTCCACGGTTATAACACTGAAAAAGGTAAAAAAGTACTTGTTTGAAGAGCTTCCAACGAAAACTTCCTTAAAGAGAAGTAACAAGGTTTCGATTACATATAACCTTGAGGGGGTTTTTCTCTACCGAAATTCCCACTAACCGGACTTTAATCGACGAATAGTGCTCTAAATATGACGCTACCCTTGAATAGATGTTGTTTTGTCGTAATCAAGGATTAAATCTCGATTAGTGATAAATAAACTGTTTATACGATTTTTTCAATTACTTAAGTGGATTTTGTAATATTTTTAAAGATCATAAAAATAATTAATGATCAAACTCATTACTGAAGTGCTTAAACGAAAATGATAAGTGACTTCAACTTGTTGGTTTCAGCTTCCAAACTTACTACTTTATTATCCCCAAGATCTTTGATTTACCACGAAAATAAACTTTCTTCCGTCCTTTTTTATGTAGTCTAAATTCATTATAACAATTAAAATGAATTTGTTTTTAATCTTCTTCGATGCAATTTTTTTTTCTCTCACTAAATTGTTGTTGCTGGATGAGATGAGTCCGTTTTGGACCGAGACCAACTGTCCAAGACAGACAAGCGCCGATTAATCTTTTCGGACGAAACCATCAATTGTGTCTCGTGTTAAAAAAATCCATTTATTGAAGAAATGTTTGACAAATCCTATGGTTACACCTTTCGTCATAAAAATATCAGGTCATAATTTCGTTCGTCATAATCCATTGTAAATTATGTCGAAATTATGACGAAAGTCATTTACTTTTTTATTTATAAATAATCATGAAATCGTGTGTAAATAACAAGAAAAACATGTATAAAGTGAACAGATGTGTAAAGAGGTCATAATTTCGTTCGTCATAATCTATTGTAAATTATGTCGAAATTATGACGAAAGTCATTTACTTTTTATTTAAAAATAATCATGAAATCGTGGGTAAATAACAAGAAAAGCATGTAAAAAGTGAAAAGATGTTTCATGGCCACAAGTCGGTAACGAGACAAGTCTTTATAATCCTTGATGGTGGGGGTTTGAAATACGGGAGGGGCGCCCTCCTTCCGTACTATCCTTTCTTTAACTTCCCAAGGCGAAGCTTAATTAATTCTGTATGTTCTTAGACGGGAAAGAAAAGGAAAGTGGAGGCGGGGGATGGGAAGCATCCATTTAGAAGCTTAGTAGATGCGGCTTTGTGCTGCCTTAGGGAGAAACATAAAGTTTGTACTTGTTACTTTCCCCTCAATTTCCCTGCATAAAACAGTTCGAAAATTGTTTCTAAGGACAAACTAGATTTCCCAAACCTTTTTGAAAGCGTACCATTGTTCGGGTCCTTATTGTACAATTTTTTTCCTGGCTTTTATATTGTTTTTTATATCTCCTATAAGGGAAACAAGATTAAAGAAATAGTCGAATAAAAAAGAATCAAATGCCGAGGTTGAAAAAAAAAAATAGAACCATTCAGAAGATTTTTCTTCCACCTTTCCGCTGTGGGTAAAAAACGATTTGAACGGGTAGAGAGAGAAAAAAAGCGTATAATGGGATTACCGTTTGTAGAAATTCCCAGGGGGGCGATTTGATTAGGGAATGGGCGGCCCCACGACCAGCTCTAGTTATTAATGGAGTTAAAAAACTAACTTAGCAACTTGGCGGCTACCGAGTATTAGACTAAACCCGTTTTAGGCTAATTAAGATTAATATTTTACGTTTTGTATAGAGATATAATGGCTCCGGGTCTACCCTTCACCCTCTTTTTGCTTTAGAAAATGCTCCTATTGTTTCCTCCTCTTAATTATTCTTCATAAGGGATCCTTATAAAATTAATCAACTCCCATTAAAATTATGCAAATTGAATCATAACAACGAAGTTAAAGGAACATACATGGCATTTTTTATAATTAAAAATTAAAGTACCCCTATTTAATTGAGTTTACCGTTGAGAAAAATGGGTCCTCTGAAAATTATCACGTAGAAAATTTTTTAAATAAAGAAGTAACTAGCCACCGATTTTATTATCAAACACTTAACCAACAACAGAGGAAGAAATGACTGTGATAACGGGTATCTCACGACGCGTTTCGGCTTAATAAGCCTCGTCAGGTGAGCTATTCCCTCCATCACAATCATTTCTATCTTTTCTCTGTGGACCTATCTACGAGAGAATTAGTGGAAACTGCGGGAAGCTGGAGACAACTCGTCCCCCAAAAACTTCAACGCCGCCACTTCTCTAAGCGATAGAGCCACTCACCACCTCCTTGTTGGTTTTTATGACAGAACTGCTGCCAAGGCATTACTTTACTTTTTTTAATTTTTATTGCTATACGCAAATTGATTTTATTATCAAACACTTAACCAACAACAGAGGAAGAAATGACTGTGATAACGGGTATCTCACGACGCGTTTCGGCTTAATAAGCCTCGTCAGGTGAGCTATTCCCTCCATCACAATCATTTCTATCTTTTCTCTGTGGACCTATCTACGAGAGAATTAGTGGAAACTGCGGGAAGCTGGAGACAACTCGTGCGTCGTGAGATACCCGTTATCACAGTCATTTCTTCCTCTGTTGTTGGTTAAGTGTTTGATAATAAAATCAATTTGCGTATAGCAATAAAAATTAAAAAAAATAGCCACCGATTTTTCTCTTAAATTTGAGGTCTCGAGTTCGCAGTAGCAAGAGTGGACAGATGGTAGCAAAAAAGATGGCAAGATTGTAGCAACCGATGTTCAAATTTAAAAGATTGCAGCCAAAGTTAGTACCCTCTAACTCCTGATTAGTCCGAGGAATTGGGTTTTAAGGCCTTAATTTTTGTCTTAAGCATCACTAATCAATTTTTAGTAAACACTAATCGTCGATTAATGTCCGGTTAGTGGAAATTTTGGTAGTACTGTAGAGAACCCTCAAGGTTATAAGTAATCGAAAATTTGTTTCCCAATAGCAGAATTTTTAAAATAAAGATTAGTACCCTCTAATTCCTGATTAGTCCGTGGAATTGGGTTTTAAGGCCTTAATTTTTGTCTTAAGCATTACTAGTCAATTTTTACTAAGCACTAATCGTCGATTAATGTCCGGTTAGTGGGAATTTTGGTAGTGATGTAGAGAACCCTCAAGGTTATATGTAACCGAAATTTTGCTTCCCAATAGCAGAATTTTTAAAATGAAGATTAGTACCCTCTAACTCCTGATTAATCCGTGGAATTGGGTTTTAAGGCATTAATTTTTTGTCTAAAGTATAACCAATCAATTTTTAAGTAAGCACTAATCGTCAATTAATGTCCGATTAGTGGGAAATTTGCTTCCCAATAGCAGAATTGTTAAAATGACGATTAGTACCCTCTAACTCCAGATTAGTCCGTGGAATCGGGTTTTAAGGCCTTTGTCTTAAGCATTACTAATCAATTTTCAGTAAGCGCTAATCGTTGATTAATGTCCGGTTAGTGGGAATTTTGGTAGTGCTGTAGAGAAAAACCCCCTCAAGGTAATAATAAGTAATCGAAAATTTACTTCCCAATAGCATAATTTTTAAAATGACGATTAGTACCTCTAACTCCTGATTAGTCCGTGGAATTGGGTTTTATGGCCTTAATTTTTGTCTTAAGCATTACTAATCAATTTTTAGTAAGCACTAATCGTCGATTAATGTCGGGTTAGTGGGAATTTAGGTTGTACTGTAGAGAAAAACCCCCTCAAGGTTGTAATAAGTAATCGAAAATTTGCTTCCCAATAGCAGAATTTTTAAAATGACGATTAGTACCCACTAATTCCTGATTAGTCCATGGTTTTACGGTCTTAATTTTGTCTTAAGGATTACTAATCAATTTTTAGTACCCAAAGCCTGATTAAGTAGATCCGAATCGGTTACATATGTTAGGAGGGCTGTTTTCCCAGTAATAGCTCCAGCTTAGAGATAACAAATCGTTTTAATTATTGTTCCTTTTCTGCCCTTTGAGAATATATCACCTGAAGGGGAAGAAGGGCCCTCGTCCACTCGCTAACCCCGTACAATTATTTACTCTTAACCAGTTATTTAACGACCCTTTTAAAAAACAAGTTTATTTTAAAAAATATACCGTAAAAAAAGAGGAGTGGGAAAAATAGGTTGTTCTGAGTCAAATAAGGGTTCTTTTTTCGACAACATAAACAGAGGTTTGAAAGGGAAAGGGAGGTTTTTGACTCATGTCGAAATTCCAATAAATCTGGCGTCTGACCCTCGTTAATTTTAACGAGGTTCTGTTTGCCGTCTTTGTCCTCCATATATCTGAACCTTTTCCATATCATCAATATCCCAACGATCCCCCCTTCCCTTTTTACGGAAACTCATTTTGGAATATCTGTCTTTTAGGTTGTTCCAATTTAATTTATTAAGTTCATAATTATAGGGATGATCGGTTTTCGGGCACAATTTATTCATATAACAAAAAGAAAAAAAATTCTCGGTAGAAAATATTAGCATCAAAGTGTGAATTCAGCAATTTTCCGCTTTACTGTCTCACTCGCAATTTTAAATCTATATAAGCCTCTTTAATACATACTCTTTTGAAGAAACCAAGTAGAGCTTAGAAAACTGGGAAGATTAAAAATAAGAAAAAAAAATTATAAAACAGAAAAGTAATTGAGGGATTATTGGTAGAGGGGGCGTTTTTCCATTTGAGAGGGGTGAGTCGAAGACGCTTGAGGGTTGGAGACTATTGGTTCAAAAAATGATTCTTTGCCTAAAGGGGCGGTAGTAAATTCGGCCAATCATATACCTGCCCGTATCAATCTAATCCTTGACGAGATGGTAAATTCGGCCAAACTTTGGTTTTAGGCTTGCATGTAAATTCGGCCAATTAATGCTTGAGGCGAGTCTGTTTAAAAAAATATACCAATAAAAACAAATATAAAATAAAAACCTTTTGGCTGGGGGGGTGCCGTATAAACGGATAGTTTGTCCACCTTCCCGCAGAGTCCATACGTCTAATGAAAGTCAAGTAAAAAGTGTAGGAGAATGAAAAATAAGGAAATAGTCCACCTGATGAGGCGTATTACGCCGAAACCGGTCGTGGAATATTCGTTTTTTCATTCTTCTCCCTCTGTAACTTTTAATTGTAATTAAAAAACTTTTTTTTTACAAATTTTTTAAGTTTTTTTTTTTTTACTTTTTTCACAGAGTACGAATTCATACAACTTACGCTTCTTATTAAATTAATTGCGGAGCAATTTATTTATTATTACTTCCATTAATTAACTGAATAATCTTGAAATGTCGTACATTAATAATTTTGAAATTTCTTTTCATAACAATTTTTGTATTTAATTTTCGTTAATTCCAATTAGCATTCAAAATCGATAAATATACTATGTAGTATATTTTCACATTGGCCGAATTTACATATCAACTATTTCCACAAGTTAGCCGAATTTACAAAAACATTCGTTCCACAAGTTGGCCGAATTTACATGTATGCATCCCGGTAAAGCCATTAAATTGGCCGAATTTACATGTCAGTATCCTGGTAAAGTCATTAAATTGGCCGAATTAACATATCTGTATCCCGGTAAAGTCATTAAATTGGCCGAATATACATGTCAGTATCCTGGAAAAGTCATTAAATTGGCCGAATTTACATGTCAGTATCCTGGTAAAGTCATTAAATTGGCCGAATTTACATGTCTGTATCCCGGTAAAGTCATTAAATTGGCCGAACATACAATCGCCCCGCCTAAAGATCACTGACCAGTTTCTTCATCGAAGTCTAGAAGTCCCTCTCCTTAAAACCGTACATTGAGGGTAGTGCAATAATTTCTCTTTAAGTAAGATAAATTCAAACAGAAGGGACATATATTATAAAGTTAAAATTTTTCAATAGAAAGTCACAAATCGTGGAGCTATTTCTCATCCTTTATTTTGTCCGAAATGTCGGGAGGGTTGAAATTCCATCTTCCCCGTTTCCTTTTCGTCCCGGCGGGTTCAAGAAGAAGATAACAGCCGGCGACAAAAGAGGGAGGTGACAGCTAAAAGGCGAACAAGCGGCTTTTACGGAACAATAGGACAGTTATCTTTAAGTGTTATAATTGCTTGTGAGTTGTGCGTGAGTGCCCTTTCCCCTTTTCTGTCCACTTCCGCTGTACAAAAGCCTTCTTAAAAGATTTATTCCTCAAATGATAATTTTCGTTCTTTTTAAGGAGTCGAAAAGAAACCTTTTTTAGGTTATAATCTCTCCTTAACCTGGAACTGGTGGCAGCCATAAAATTATCCCGATGGAATAACAGAAGCGGTTAGGGAATTGGTGTATCATTATACTTTTAGGAATTATTCAACCATTTCGGAAGAGGGAAACATGACAACTCAATGACTTATGGAATCCATGACAAGCGGTAAAGTATGAAATATCGTGGAGTAATTACGTGGGATCCACGTCGCTTTCACAATTAATAGAGAAAGATAGATTTATTAGGCGGTCGTACATACGAAATGGGGGACGGGGATGTTTTCCGATCCGGACGGATGTGCGTTTTGGAAGTCGGTAGTCCAGTCTGCGTGTGTGGGGGCTTGAATGGCTCAGGTGAAGAATGGGCCTTCATCGTGACGTGATGCATGCTCGCCTCCGACAAGATCCGTCATGAAATATATCGGATCATCACTTGCCATCAGCCTCCTAACACCGAAAACGGTAGTTCATCATTTCCCTTCTCCATAACAAACTGTCAAAAACTGATTTTATAGGCAACATTTTTCACAAAACTCTTTATTTTCTAATTTTTGAATATTCTAGAAGAAAATTTTTTTTAACCAAGTGGTAAAGGGATGACGTGGAGGGTGGGTGACATGAGATAAACCGAAAAGGAGGTTTTTGAGCGAAAGGGGAGAAGAGTTGGGGGTTAGATAAAATTGTGTACATGACTAATGTCGTGAGCTCCTTCCAAACCTTTGCCTCAACCTATCTTCCCTTTCCGACAGCTTTTTTTTTCTCTCCACCCCTCTTTCTCTTTTCCAATATTCAAACCAAAGATAACAATATCCTTTCGAGCGAATATATTTATAACTTTATTTAATCAGTTCCTAGAAAAAATTATTTATAAATAATTACACTTATTTCAAAAAACACCCTTCAGGCGAAACTAGAGCCGATTATTAATTTTCCTTTTCCTTTTTTTTTCATTTCTTGGTAGAGCTCAAAAGAAGTAAATTAAATACATAATTCTTGAATTTTTTTAAAGAAAAAATTTAAATTAAACAATTTTTTTTCCTTCTAAAGTGTTTGAGTGAAATAAATTAAAGAGAATTTAAAAAACGTCTCGTTTTAGACTCTTTAAATGGATGAGTTTGAAGTTTAAAAGGAGGGAAGAGATTCGATCCAGGAACCCCTCACCGGGAACGCCTTCAACCAGGCATCCATCAGACAAAAGCTCAAAGATTGACAGTGTCGGTTTTGTAGTCGGTAGGTTAGGCAATTAGTTGCCTTTTCGCATTACTTATTCCCCGCGTGGCTTTCTACCACTTAAGCCTTCGCCAATTTATCACTGGGGTCCTCGGGATTTTCGTAGCTCCAAAAAAAATTTCCCCTACCTTGATTTTTTTTAAATTACATTTTTTCTTCCTCCTAACGGTTATTGATACTAAAAATGTATACAGAAGATAAAAAGGCGTCTTATCGGAAGCGTGGTTTCTTCACAACCGCCATAATTGGTAAACTTTCTTAATTTATTGTAGTTCGTTTCCTCTCGGGGGCTTTGTCAGGGCCTTTTGGATTCTACTTTATCGCGGGTAAATGACTTGGACGAAATTGATACGACGTCCATGAATCAAAAGTTATTGATTTTTTTTTTATAACGCCTTCGTATCCAAGGAAAAATAAGTTATAGTCAATTTAACGGAGGTTTAAACTAAAGTTTAAAATGTCAACCCCCTCCCCCCCCCCCTTCAGACTCTTAATTATCAAGGATGAAAAAAATAACATTTCAAATTAAGTACGCTATTAAAATGATTAGTCATAGCCAACTCACTAACCGAAAATTACTGAAATTGAATTAGATCACTAACCGGAGATTGCGTCCGGTTAGTAGGGATGCCTACTGCGCCTTGGCTTTGCACAACAGCGGCCTAAAAATTCCTTAATCGACGATTAGCGCCACTAACCCAAGAAAAGTGTCTAATTAAAGCAATAATTGATTCGATTGTTTTTTCTTAGTCGATGATGCCCAATCAATCGTTAGCTTAAAAACGGTTCGGCGATCAGTTGCGTAAGTGGATTGGTCCTTAGACCTTTAGAACACTAATCGCCGATTAGCGTCTGATTAGCAAAGAGTAGTCCTGTAGAGGGAAAATCCTCTAAGGTCAATGTTGTTTTTCTAAAACATCAGTTTTAAAATGTCCTAATCGACTACTCGGATGACTAATCGGAGATTGGTTAGTAGTCCGGTTAGTAGGGAAGCTTACTGTGCTGAAGCACTTTTAATTTTGGCTTTTCACAACAGCTGCCTAAAAATTTCTTAATCGATGATTAGTGCCACTAACACAAGAAAAGTGCCAAATTAAAGCAATCATTGATTCGATTGTTTTTCTTAGTGATGATGGCCAATCAATCGTTAGCTTAAAAACCATTCGGCGATCAGTTGTATTAGTAAATTAGTCCTTAGACCTTTAGAGCACTAATCGGTGATTAGCGTCTGATTAACGAAGAGTGGTGCTGTAGAGGGAAAATCGTCCAAGGTCAATTTTGTTTTTCTAAAACATCTGTTTTAAAATGTCCTAATCGACTACTCGGATGGTTAATCGGAGATTGCGTCCGGTTAGTAGGGATGCCTACTGTGCCGAAGCACTTTTAATTTTGACATTGCACAACAGCTGCCTAAATATTCCTTAATCGATGATTAGCACCACTAACCCAAGAAAAGTGTCTAATTGAAGCAATCATTGATTCGTTTGTAATTCTTTGTCGATGATGGCCATTCACTCTTTAGCTTAAAAACCATTGGGCGATCAGTTGTATCAGTGAATTGGTCCTTAGACCTTTAGACCACTAATCAGCGATTAGCGTCTGATTAGCAAAGAGTATTGATGTAGAGGGAAAATCCTCTAAGGTCAATTTTGTTTTTCTAAAACATCTGTTTTAAAAATATCCTAATCGACTACTCGGATGACTAATCGGAGATTGGTTAGTAGTCCGGTTAGTAGGGAAGCCTACTGTGCCGAAGCACTTTTAATTTTGGCTTTTCACAACAGCTGCCTAAAAATTCCTTAATCGATGATTAGTGCCACTAACACAAGAAAAGTGTCTAATTGAAGCAATCATTGATTCGATCGTTTTTTCTTAGTCGATGATGGCCAATCAATCGTTAGCGTAAAAACCTTTCGGCGATCAGTTGTATTAGTGAACTGGTCCTAAGACCTTTGGAGCACTAATCGGCGATTAGCGTCTGATTAGCAAAGAATAGTGCTGTAGAGAGAAAATCCTCTTAGGTCAATTTTGTTTTTCTATAACAGCTGTTTTAAAATGTCCTAATCGACGATTAGCGGATCCACTAATCATTGATTAGTTTTTAGATTAATCATTGATTGTCTAACCGGAAATTACTGAAATTGAAGATCACTAATCGGAGTTTGCATCCGGTTAGTAGTCCGGTTAGTAGGGAAGCCCACTCTGCCTGTGTTTTTTGATTAATCAATGATTGCCTAACCGAAAATAACTGAAGTTGAATTAGATCACTAATCAGAGATTGCGTCCGGTTAGTAAGGTTAGTAAAATGTCCTAATCGAAGATTAGGTATTGTAGTGTCTATAATATAGAAAAAGCTGAAATATTATAAAAACACACGAAACTTTGCGGCCTTTGTATTTTCCTTGTAGTGGATCCACTAATCATTGATTAATTTTCCCCCTAACTAACAATCAATCGTTATTTACAAACAATGATCGGCAATTAGTGATATTTTCGCATAGAAAAAAAAATAAATAAAAACACCAGGAGAAAAATGTTGAATATTCTTTTTTATTCATTCCTTAAACCATAATGTGTGTTTGCCGACCTACATGTTCTTTCGTCCTACTAAAAAAAATTGTAGATAGTCCCTTTATATAATAAGGAAAAGCTGAAATATTATAAAAACACACGAAACTTTGCGGCCTTGTTTCACAAGAGTAAATAGCTTTTATATTCTCCGAGCATCTTCGAGGAACGTAAGGTCTGCGTGGAGGGACATAAAAGAACTATATAAGAGGTATGAACTCCCATGCGTTATACGTGCTTCGTGTCGTTCCTATTACCAGAGACGAGAAAAAGGGTTCGCACGTAAATTGCTAAGTTATATGTTCAATACCTGGACCTTGCTTATAATGAACAATATAAGCCATCTTAAGCCTTAATTTTTATACACTTTCTCTTATTTGTTTATTTCAATTATTCTTGTTGTTAAAGTTATACATAGTTGTTCTCTAATTGAGGCGCTCCGGGTACGAAGGGCGAACTCGACATCGGACAAATATTTTTTTTTTTCATTTTCAGATTCTAGACCTTTTGAAGAATACACCCAGGTAATTTTTATATTGAGTTTGCCCTTTTTTCCCCTTTAAAATACGTAAAAACCGATATGCAGCAAAGCTCTAACTGCGATATCCGAGCGGGTACGAAGGGCGAACTCGTATTCTAGTCCACTACCCCCACTCCTTTCCCGGGAGCCCCACTCCTCTTGGAACAGCTCACCGCCACGAAATAAAAATATATTATACATTTTGTGAATTAATAATCGTAAAAAATATTCGAAAATTTTAAAAAAACCCTTTCCTCTATGATTATATAAAATCTAAAAATCTCGCCACGAAAATACCAGAGAGTGACTTTTCTGTCGAGTTCGCCCTTAACAGAAAACTTTAAAATGCGAATATCTCGAAACTACGTTTTGTCGAGTTCGCCCTTCGTACCCGGAGCGCCTCAATTATTCTTCGAACATCCATAACTTTAACGTAATAACTTCTCTTTAAGGAAGTGAAAAAAAAAGAAAAAAAATGTTTTAACATAAAAAAGTTTGATAAATAAAATATATAAGGAACAAAAAACAAAAAAATACAGGGTTTGTATTTTTCTTAAATTTAAGTTGTGTATTCTTACGGAATCATGCAAACGTGTTTTCGTAATGGTCGTGAATACATTAAATCATCGGCATACATTTCCATGTGAAAACACTAAATATGTTAACTTCAGGAGTGAGAGAGATAGAATTCAACGTTTGTGTTTTAGTGAGTGTGTGTGATAGCTGAGGGAGAGTTCTAACAATTTGCATGAGCAAGTGAAGTCCTCCCTCCCACACCCCGAGTCTGCCGAACGTTGCGCTTTCTAGAGCCCCAAGTTTCTCTGTTTCAACCTTTTGTTAACATAAAATAGATTCTCACGAGGCTACTAACAAGTTAAGACATCGACATAATACGCAAGGGATTTACTTACAAATATGTTTTTAAATCCAAAAAACAGGGTGTCTTAAAATACGAGACCTTCAAAGTCTAGATGCTTTACAGGTTGGGTATAACCCAACCCCTTACAGCGCCCTCTGTACGAATTTCGGCTTGTTACGGACGTCCAGAAGGCGTTTGGGGTTTTAAAAGCTCCAGCATTTTATTATTTAATTTTTTTTTTAAATAAAAAGAAAGAAAAATAGGTTTAACCGATGAGCAAGAGGCCTTCTTCCTCATTGGTTAATCCATGATCTTCTTATTTTTGGTTTAGCTTAATGGGCCATCAAGGGAGGGGGACCCAAGCGGGGGCTCTCGCCATATTATATCGCCGCATATCGGTTTTTACGTATTTTAAAGGGGAAAAAAGGGCAAACTCAATATAAAAATTACATGGGTGTATTCTTCAAAAGGTCTAGAATCTGAAAATGAAAAAAAAAATTTGTCCGATGTCGAGTTCGCCCTTCGTACCCGGAGCGCCTCAATTTAACTTCCTAACAAAAATCCCTCCACCCAACCCGGGATCGAACCCCGGTCTTCAAGGTGAAAGTCCAAGACTGAGTCCAGCCACGGAGCCGGTTTTTTTATCATTTAATTATAAAGTAATGAATTGTGGCACTGCGACAGTAAGGACTTCTTTATTGAGGAAAGAGAGAAAAAAAAGGCTCGTGTTCTTTTAGAAACTCCGTGTGTCCAAGCGTTCTATTACAAGAAACCCAGGCGGGGGAATTCTAAGGGATAATTGAGTCGTCGCACCTGCGTGTCCTTTCTTAAAAGAGGGGAGAAAAAAAAGTCGTAATTCTTAAAGTAAGGATAACATTGACTTAAAAATGACCATCTTAATTTCGGAATCCATCGGCTTTTGAAGTCTCTTTAATCCTCACGTTATCCTTAGGATAAAATAAGAGTTTGAAGTGAAAAGTCCTTTCCGGAAGGCAGATCTGTGATAAACACGTATACGACAAAGTTGTGACAGCCCTCTCGGAGGGGTTTTGAGAGTGGTCAGAGAGGAATCGTGTGACATTGTCGACAATTAACAGGGACACGTCGAGAGCACGGAAGAGGGAGTTGAAGCTCTTAGCTTGTTAGCGGAACGTCAAACTTATCGGGAACGACGTAAAGTCCACTCCTCCATTTAGCCGGATTAGTGTAAAAGTTTTACTTTCCTCTTTTCTCGCCTTTAGTCATATTTGACCTCTTCTCACGCTCCAAATGTTCTCCCAAGTCACTCTCAGGTTTTTTTTTCTTTTTCTCTCCCTCCGCTTTTCAAAATACTCTCGCTTCTTTTCCACTTCAAATATTAAAACGTACATCTGGGAAAAAGGAAAACACTTTAAGATGTGACAAAGCTTTGTCAAAAAAAATTTTTTTTGTCTCTTCTCTCGACTTTTCAAACTAAAGATATCAAAGAAAATTTAATTTTCAAAAATTAAATTATGTTCGAATCTCGTAAAGCGAATTTATAGCAAAACAATATTTTTTTTTGAAGATTTAAAATTTTTATTCTAAAATATTGTTTTCTTTTTAAATTAATTGGTGACAACTGATAAACAAAAAAAATTGACGTTTTTCTGATTTTTTACATTTTTACGATTTGGGAAAATAACTTTTGTATTTAAGTAAATAAATGTATTCTAGGGCCAAATCAACAAGAAAAAAAAATTAAAAATCAACAGTTTTCTCGAAAAATTGGAGCAAAATTTTAAGGAAAAACACTGCCGTACTAAGTGGTTTAGCGGACCCTTACTGTTATTTTTCGAATTTCCAATAACAATGGTTGCCCTAAACCAAGGAAAACTTCTCAAAATCCTGTAAAAATGGGGTTATCCTAAACCAAGGAAAACTCCTGAAAGTCCTGTAAAAATGGGGGTTTGCCTTAACCGAAGAAAATCCTGAATATCCTGTAAAAATGAGGTTTTCGTAAACCAAGGAAAACTCTTGAAAATAATGTAAAAATGGGGTTATCCTAAACCAAGGAAAACTCCTGAAAATCCTGTAAAAATGAGGTTTTGCCTTAACCCAGGAAAACTCCTGAATATCCTGTAAAAATGAGGTTTTCGTAAACCAAGGAAAACTCTTGAAATAATGTAAAAATGGGGTTATCCTACACTGTGGAAAAATGGGGTTTTCCTTAACCAAGGAAAACTGAAAATCCTGTAAAAATGGGGTTTTGCCTTAACCGAGGAAAACTCCTGAATATCCTGTAAAAATGAGGTTTTCGTAAACCAAGGAAAACTCTTGAAAATAATGTAAAAATGGGGTTATCCTAAACTGTGGAAAAATGGGGTTTTCCTTAACCAAGAAAACTGAAAATCCTGTAAAAATGGGGTATTGCCTTAACCGAAGAAAACTCCTGAATATCCTGTAAAAATGAGGTTTTCGTAAACCAAGGAAAACTCTTGAAAATAATGTAAAAGTGGGGTTATCCTAAACTGTGGAAAAATGGGGTTTTCCTAAACCAAGGAAAACTGAAAATCCTGTAAAAATGGGGTTTTGCCTTAACCGAGGAAAACTCCTGAATATCCTGTAAAAATGAGGTTTGCGTAAACCAAGGAAAACTCTTGAAAATAATGTAAAAATGGGGTTTTGCCTTAACCGAGGAAAACTCCTGAATATCCTGTAAAAATGGGTTTTCGTAAACCAAGGAAAACTCTTAAAAATAATGTAAAAATGGGGTTATCCTAAACTGTGGAAAAATTCCTTAACCAAGGAAAACTGAAAATCCTGTGAAAATGGGGTTTCCCTAAACCAAGAAAAACTCCTGAAAGTCCTGTAAAAATGAGGCGTTCGTTAACCTAGGACTTTATTACAGAATTTATTAATAAAAAAAATTCTTTGATCCAATACATCAGCTCAACTGACATTTTGATTGGTTGAGTAAATTTTATTAGGAAAGGAACCTAAATTTATCTGCATAAATATTACAAAAACAAACACACCTACCTAAAAATATAACTTTTTTTAAAAACAAAAATTCGTCGCTGAAATATTTCGTTCCGAACGTACCACCGTTGATTGGATACTATAATCAGAAGAGTTAATTGTCCATTTATATTCCATGTTATTCATCAGACTTTTTCGTTTCTTTTATTTAAAATTGATGATGTTTTTATTTCGTTTTTAGGGTGTGACGAGAAAAAAATTATCAAAGGTACGTACCAAGTTTTTCTTTTTTTTTTTTTAGATTGAAAGAAACACGTAGAAAGACAGAAAATTGAAAATAAGCATTGTTTAGGCGTGAGGGGAGGCCTCTAATTGGTATGAATCAACTTCTTTACACCCTTCTCATTTCCTATAGGACAAGAAGGAGCTGAATGTATAATTTCATTAAACCGCCCCTTCTCTTGTATTTTTTTTCTGTCGAGAAATCTAATTTTGTTTTCTCTCGAGTGTCCAATGAGGATGTGGTTTTTATGCGCCTTTCTAGAATGAAGGGAACCCCTCTCGTTTTCTTATAAGCTGTAATAAGGCTCACAATTTAATTGTACAAAAAAAAATCTACTTCGAAATTGCTTAAACTTTTTTTTATCTTGAAAGTCCCTATAAAAAGAACGTAATATTCACTTTTTTTGTCGAAAAGGGACATTTTCCCCCATTTAATTTTTGGAGGAAGAAGCTCTTTAATCCGTCGGAGTCTCCCCAGTTTCGATTTCCTGTTTTTGGCCCACTTCCGCTACTTTACGAAGCGCTATAAAAATGTTCATCAAGTTGTCTGCTTTCGACTATTGCGTGACCTAGTTGAAAATTCTTTACAGCCTCGGGAATGAAAAACAAAAAAATAAAACATTTTTCTTTTTTATCTAGGACACTTAAGGGTACATTATACCACTTAATGCAGCGGCGATCTTAGAAGTTTTTCTCCAATTTTGCGAGAAAATTGTCTGTTTTTAAATTTTTTATTGTGCCGAAATCCAGAAGAAACAATCGGGACCAAAAAAACGAAATTTTATCAAGTTTTTGAATTTGCTCCCAATTTATAAAAAATTGACTAAGGATAGAAAAAAACTTTATTAGCTTTCAGCTTTATTGAGCATTCATAAATTTAAACACAAATTCGTTTTATCGAATTTTGTTTTTAATCATAAAAAATTGACGTTATTTCCGATTTTTTACATTTTTATTTTTGGGAAAAAGTATTTTGTATTAAAGTAAATAAATGAATTCTAAAGCCAAATCAAAAAGAAAAAAATTAAAATAACCAACACTTTTTTCGCAATATCGGAGCAAAACTTAAAATAATAAAACGCCACCGTATTATGTGATCTAATAGACCATTATGAATAAAAAATTACCCGATTGTTGTTACTCTGTCTATACCCAATAGAAACATTAATTGTCGACCTAACAAACCAGAATGTCCGCTTAAAATTAGCAATTGTGATTGGGCTTTACGTGTTGCAATATGTACCTGTTGACGATGTTTTACCGGTAAATTTGACCTCTTGCCACTTTAAAATGTTATTTTTTTCCTTCTTTTCTTTAACGTTTGTTGTAAATATCCTCTTTTGTGCCCCTCCCCTTTTTTGAATGAATGGGTTCAAATTGCGGTTGTCAACTTTCCGAACTTGGAAGAATTGAATCTGCTATTCAGCGTGTACAATTCGATTGGGGGCGTCGAAGGGGAATGTCGACCACCGCTGAAATTAGATAAAGTCCCTTTCAATAATTCATTTCGTTAAAAGAAAGCCGTTTTTATATGAATTTCACACACTGTAGCCTGAAATTGATTTTTTAAAATGAAGGTAAATTATGATTCATCAAGTATTTGTTATAAAACCGTAGGGGGCAAAGAAATTAAAGAAGACTCGTAAATTTACTGCTTCCTGGTGCTCAGGGGAACAGTAAAAACAAGTATAAAACTGTTTTACGTTCATCTCAGGCTCACCCTTGAAAACCCTCTCAACTCCGGGATCTTATTGACTTTTATTGATAGTTGCCTCCAATGTGACTTTTTTCAACTCATTAATCTCAGTTCGTCTTTAAATCCATAAATAACCCTCTATAAAAGAGAAGGAAAAAACAACCAGATTTTAAAGAAAATGCGGGAAAAGTTTTTGTGACAATGAGTGAGTGGGCAGAAAATGAGAAGCTCGGCCTTCTTAATATGTGAGAGATACTGGGGAGTCTCCGAGGGGTTTCTCTTTCATCCCTTTCTAGGACTCAGGGCACGTCCGTCCACTAAAAACACTCCAGAACTCGAGCCACCCACATACGCCTTTACCCGACACATCCCTTACCCCAAAAATATACTTCTTGATTTCTGTCCCGCTTCCGAACTTATCTTGATTACAAAACACCACAAGCCGGGAGATGCTTTTGAATTATTTCCGTAATTGGGAAAACAAATTGTTCAGAATCCATGGACTTTTTAAACCCAGAGTTGTCGATGGCAATTGTTTTTTGTACTCTCCTCATAATTTTGAAGCTTTTTTGTCCAATTTTTGTTCCAACACTCCCCATTTTAGGGAGAGAGAAAAAAAGTTGAAAAGAGTCTCACAGCCCATTAGAAGGCCGCCCTATTTCAGCACAGCGAATTCCCATTCTTACAAATACAGTCGCCATCATAAAACCAAAGAGCCCCTACTTTGTGTAACCCTTTCACGAAAGAGTCTGTTCCAGGCCATTCACTGTAGAGGAGTTTCGTGGGCGGAAAAAAAAACGGGGCAGGAAAAAAAACCCTTCCGGAATCTCAGATTTGGTAGATCTTTACGTCAAACTGTTTTTTGTTTTTCAAAATCAATTTGTAAAGATTTAAACTCCCCTACGATTAAGGGTCTTCTTTTAATGGCTTTAAGAAAATGTCTTCTAAAGTCTTTCCCATTCCAATTCATTCCCTTTCTTCTTTTAAGATATAAAAAAATACGGAATTCTAGAGAAAAGAGCAATAAGTGCCCCTCCGGGGTTGGGATCTGACAAAGTATTGCGGAGGGGCTCTCCGGGTTTACTTTAAAATGTTATTAAAAGGCCTTGTGACATTAATAAGGATTTATTAGACTTGTTTTGTCCAGGAGGTCCCATAACCCTTTATTTCCCACTTATTATAAAATAATGTCTTTATCTCAGTTTTGACTGAAAAATTTTTTTCATTAAATTATTAGGGTTGGTAGCCTGCCTATAAATGACGTCACTCAAATCATGGCCGAATTTTTTCTTGTTGTGGGTTATGGATTTATAGCACTTGTTCTATAAATGAGAAAAAAAAAGGATTTTAACAATTCTGATGGTTATTTAATTTATGATCTTATCAAATCTTGGGAGTGGTTCAATCCTTCTACCTGCGTTTCCACCTGTTCGATGTCAAATGCACCTGTACGCAGGTGGAGGCCTTCTAATTAAGCCCAGACTCGGGGAGTGCCTTTCCGAATGCACCTTGCCTTACAAAAAGTCATTAACATAAAAGGCACCTTTCACCTCGACAAAATCACAGCGTTCAAATTTATCTACACTTCTCATTCATATTCTCATCAAACTGCCGTATCTCTCTAATGAATTGAGGCGCTCCGGGTACGAAGGGCGAACTCGACATCGGAAAAAAAATTTTAACTTCCTTAAAGAAGTTATTGTGATACCCTCGACGCCGGGTTTTCGGTGAAGGGTCCTCCAGTTTTTTTTCATTTTCAGACTCTAGACCTCTTGGTCAATACACCCATATGTTGTTTTATGTTGAGTTCGCCATTTTTTCCCCTTTAAATACGTAAAAACCGAAACTTTAAAATGCGAATATCTCGGAACTACGTTTTGTCGAGTTCGCCCTTCGTACCCGGAGCGCCTCAATTTTACTTTTACAACCACTATTGTAAAGTTAAGACGATTTAAGGATATGAAAACAAAAATGATTATTTTAGATTTTAATGTTTATTGCGTACGTATTCCGCAAGATTGATGATTTTCCTATCAAATAATGAACCAATAATAGAGGAAGAAATTACTGTGATAACGGGTATCTCACGACGCGTTTCGGCTTAAAAAGCCTCGTCAGGTGAGCTATTCCCTCCATTACGATCATTTTCATCTTTTCACTGTGAACCTATCTCCGTGAGATTTAGTGGATATAGCGGGAAGCTGGAAAGAAACCGTCTCCCTGAAGCTCACCGCCGCCACCGTTCTCCAAGAGATAGAGCCACTCACCACCTCATTATTGGTTTTTAATTTTTATGACAGATTTGCTGCCATGGCATTACTTTACATTTACGATTTTAATGTTTATTGCGTCCGTATTCCGCAAGATTGTTGATTTTCCTATCAAATAATGAACCGATAATAGATGACGTAATGACTGTGATAACGGGTATCTCTACAGTGAAAAGATAGAAATGATTGTGACAGAGGGCTAACCTGATGAGGCTTTTTAAGCCGAAACGCGTCGTAAGATACCCGTTATCACAGTCATTTCTTCCTCTATTATTGGTTCATTATTTGATAGGGAAAAAAATTTTATAACTTTTAGCCCCTCTGGCTCCTCTCTAAAACGATCCCTTTGAATGTTTTTACAGAACTTACTGTATGAAGAGAAAATGAACTATCGCCCAGGGGTTTCGTGTAAAATGTTTTTAAATATGTAGATTTCTCCCCTTCTACAGGGTTTGACTAGATTCCAAAGATTCCCTAGAGAGAAGCAGACAATCTTGAAGTATGGAATAGTATTCGTTTTTAACCATAGAAGCTAAATGGGCCGTGATATTAGGTTGAGAAGGGTAAAAATTTGAATTTAATCCCTTTAAATACTTCCATAAAGTACCCTTGAGGGGGTTTCACAGAATGCGGCGGCGTAATCTGTTCACAACGGGTACACTTAGGAGAACTAATCGAGTGGACTTTGGAATTATAAGTGGGCAGAATTGATCTACTCGTGCGTGTGCTTGAATTAATTTCTCGAAACATGCATCTCGAAATCACTTTTTTTTAAATAAAGCAATTGAGGCGAAGGGGTACGAAGGGCGAACTCAACAAAACGTGGTTTCGAGATATTCGCATTTTAAAGTTTTATGTTACGGGCGAACTCAACAGAAAAGTCATGCCCTGGAATTGGAAAAGGAGTGGGGGTTATGGACTAGGATGTGGAGTTCGCCCTTTGTACCCGCTCGGATATCGCAGTTAGAGCTTTGCCGCATATCGTTTTTTACGTATTTAAAGGGGAAAAAGGGCGAACTCAACATAAAAATTATATGGGTGTATTCACCAAGAGGTCTAGAATCTGAAAATGAAAAAAAAAAATTGTCCGATGTTGAGTTCGCCCTTCGTACCCGGAGCGCCTCAATTGGTCACAAAAATTTTTTTGGAGAGAAGATTGGTCCTTTTTTATGAAAAAAAAAATGGATTCACTCAGCAGGTGCACATTTTTTGAGGAGGGAAGCTTTACTTTAGAAAATTGTTAAAACTCTCCCTTTTTTTCTTTCTCCTGTAGGCTGATGATGGAAGACTTCCAAGGGATGATTTATTCTAAGGAAAACCCACGAGATGAAGAAGGGAACCAGACAGGGGATGACTTTCAAATGGGATAAACCTTGGAGGGTTCCATCTATCTCTAACCAAATGCTCTGGGACCCCTGATATTGGCACTATTCCTTCATACCCCCACCATTTCTTTCTGGAAAAAGGGTTAATCAAAATTCATCGTACAACCCTTATTGGGTAGTTTCCTTTTGTGCTTTTGACCTACATGCGGTAATAAAATCCTTTTCGACAGTTGATTTTCTCTTCGGTGTCTTTGATGAGGAGGTGCATAATTAAAGGGCCTTGTAATTATAAGAGGCACGTTTTGCCTCCGAGCTGTTTAAACAGTCAAGCCGCTTTCATCACTAATTCAAACTGGCGCCAATCTTCATGCACATCAGAGGTTCCGGCAACAAGAATCAATAGTAATAAAATATTATCTATTGAATTTCAACTTTATCATTTAATTTCCATTAAAAAAATCTATCCTTTTATTTTATTTTTAAACTTTCGGAATCCGTACAAAAGGAATATTTCAATAAACGTTAGTTGCCTCAAAGGGAAGCCTTTAATGTTTTATAAACACGATTTGGTTGAATTATTTACCTTCATTGAGGTCCAGAGAGTACGTGCCCAGAAACTGGAATATCCTAACTTTTTGAAGTCCTACAATAACTAAAATATTTTATAGGAAAGAAAAAATTTAAATTAGCAAAAAGTTGGAATGAAATTTAAACTTAAACTCTCAGAGGAGGGGAAGAGGCCTTCAACGTATTTTATAATATAAGTTTCTTGTAACTTGCTCCATTTCACCCTCATTTCTAAAACTAGAAACTAATTAAGAACTCCAACTGAAAACCAATAAAAGATCCCATTTAGTTCGTAAGTTACTAGGTAAGGTAACTGGGTATACAGAGAAGTGCAAGAAAAAAAATATTGTTCACTCTATTTAGTTAGCTCGTTTTTAAAACTTTGTGTAAAACGAATTTTTTAAAAAATGTTATTGTGATACCCTGAAATGGGACCTGGGAGTCCTTTTAACTAGTGGGCTACTCAAATTTTCATAATTTTTAAAGATTACTAGTAGGTACTCCCGGATATTGAAAATTTATACGATTTAAAAAGGGGAAAAATGTGACCAGCACCACAGACAACCTTAGTGGTCCTTATATCGCGTTAGTTCTAACATCGGCTATCTCATTTTTCCAAATACGGATTAATTTCTCTCTGGAATCACCTGTTGGCTAAATCGTGAACTACGCGTTTTCTGTTGGTAATAGGGTTAACTACCAACGGAATTCGATTCTCCAAAAAATTTACCATCAGAAACAATGCCAAACTAAATACTGATTAAAAATGACTTAGCCGGTGTTAGAATTAACGCGACGAAATGTAAAGATCCAACATTTTTCTCACAAAATTGGAACAAAAACTTCAACGAAAAACCCCGCCGTATTAAATGGTCGCGTTAGTTCTAACACCGGCTATCTCATTTTTATCAATTTTGAGTTTGGCATTGTTTCTGATGGTAAATTTTTTGGAGAATCGAATTCCGTTGGTAGTTTAACCCTATTACCAACAGAAAACGCGTAGTTCACGATTTAGCCAACAGGTGATGCATTGATTCCAATCAGTAATTATTCCGTATTTTGGCTCTCCTGAAACCTAGGAAAAATGACTTATCCGGTTTTAGAACTAACGCGACGATTTTTTTTTCTTTTTTAAAGATTTTGAATACATTTAATTGCTTAAATACAGCAGATTTTTTCAAAAATTATAAAAATCTCGAAAACCTTAAACAAAGTTGAGAAAAAAACAAAAAAAACGCCGCCGCAGGAGGTAAAAGCGTTTAGAACACTCAACTAATTTTTATAAAAATTGAAGGACCTGAAAAATTGTGAATTTGTTTAAAATTACTATATTTTGTATTTTAATATTATTTTTATTTAACGTTCGTTTCTTTCATCGTAAGAAGGGGAAAAAAATATCAGAGCATGTTGAAGAAATAATCCAATAATGCTTCTCCATGCAGTACTGGTACCGTGGGAGGTATAATATATTTAGGAAGGAAAAGGTATGACTGGAGGTGCACCGGCTTTTCCCAATCCTGTTATATTAAATATTTCGACGAGAAAAAGGGTCGCGTGAGCTTTCATTCGGAACGTTGTCCTGGCCCTTTCCGTCTTGTTTTTTTACGTAAGGGTCACCTCGACCGGTAAATTGCAATTCAGTCTCGGACATTGATTTTGTCGTAGAAAAAAAGGACTCGCATA
Organism: Orius insidiosus; assembly: GCA_014119065.1. Taxonomy (NCBI): domain Eukaryota; kingdom Metazoa; phylum Arthropoda; class Insecta; order Hemiptera; family Anthocoridae; genus Orius; species Orius insidiosus. Next base: position 82,444 of record JACGAQ010000739.1, read on the forward strand.
TAGAACGAAACAATTTATCAAATCAGTTGCAGTTGATTGATCTTTTTCCCACACGAACGCTGTTAATCCATGACTAATCCAATAGTGACTAACGCAGCACATGTACCCTTTGTCATTATTCTTGTCCGATGGAAAAAGACCAACTTTCGTGACAAATCGATAGAAAAATTAGGACCTCATAATCATTTAGAGAGAACTTCCTAATATTTGCTGACATTCTCAAACCCTTCACTTAAAGGGAAAGGGTTTTTAAATTTCCCACCCTTCCATTAAAGCATAAAGTTCCATTATTCCATTTGTGCGCTTTAAAAGCCATAAGAAAATGATTAAATTGCAGATCAGACAATTTAAACTTGGACTAATTGAAAGAGAAAATTTCTGGATAAATATGTTATGGAATCCCCCTTTTCAAGAGAGAAACAATTATGAGGAAGGTTGTAAAAGGAGGGAAGTTCGTATCCTATTTCCTTGATTGTGTCCCCTCACGATGGTAACTTGTTTGCCCCCGGTGACGTCATGGACTCAAGGGAATAGTGTCATTAGGGCTTGAGAGTGCCACAAAGGGATCCTTTAACTTCGCTACGCTAATGAACCTATCTTGACATATGTGAATCAATTTCCAAGCCCTAATAAGGGACGAGGTTTAAAAGAGAATTTTTAATCATAAAATTAAGTTTAAAGCAAAAGACCTTTTTTAAAAAAAATGAGGAAAGTCGTTAAAGATATGTGCGTCATTCAAGTATTTTCAAAACAAAATCCCTCACTTAAGGGTCCGCTATACGCGTTTCTTTGGAGATTTTTCCAAATTTTTGATTGGCTTTAGAATACTTAAATCAAATTTTAAAATGTACAACCATTCAAATGTAGAAAATCAGAAAAACTTCAATTTTTTAAAAACATAATTGTAAAATTAGGTAAAAGGCGTTTGTATTTATTTAATTTATGAGTTTTTAATAAAGCTAAAAGCTGAGAAAGTTTTTACGTAACAGCAGAAAATTTTTTGTAAATTGGGAGCAAAGTTAGTTCTAACACCGGATAAGTCAATTTTGAGTAAGGCATGTTTCTGATGGTAAATTTTGTGTAGAATCGAATTCCGTTGGTAGTTTAACCCTATTACCAACAGAAAACGCGTAGTTCACGATTTAGCCAACAGGTGATGCATTGATTCCAATGAGAAATTAATCCGTATTTTTGCTCTCCTGAAAACCTAGAAAAAATGATATAGCCGGTGTTAGAACTAACGCGATGATTTAAAGATTCGCGTGTGGCTGGGACCACGCTAAGTCGAATGCAGCGAAACTTCTGACGTTGAACTTTTCGATCCGTTTAATTTCCCTCGGCTAATTGGTATACGTTGATAAATAGGAAATTACCGAGTGAAATTAAAAAAAAAAAGTTAGTTAAAACGCAGAGAACATTCTGAGGTAAAGGTCAGTAGAGGCCCACCTTTTAACTTATTTGCGGCCCTGGGTCTTCAGCATCCTGAAGCAGAAGAACTAACATTACAGCACACTTGCGCTAGCCAGGCGTAGATTCCTTTTGTGCAACCGTTTATTTAGCATCAACTGTTGTTTCTAAGACGTTTCACCTTGAATTACAAAACCTCAATTTTTCAAAGAAATACACACGATTTATTAATAATAATGGCATGTCTGATACGTATAATTTAGAAAACAATGGACGGGTTTGTTAATGCTCATTAAATTAAGGAGGTCTTTTCGTACGTAAAAATTTCCCAATTCTTAATTTCGGGTGAATTCACGTTAAAAGGATGCAATTTTATCGGAAATGAAGGGAAGGCCCGAGAACGACCTTGGGAAGGCCGTTCAGTCGTGCATGATGTAACCGAGAGAAGATAGTATCTGGAGTGAATCCGAGCCACGTGAATGAAAAGGTGGGAAATGAAGACTGAAAAAAAGCAATTGCGATAAAATTGAATGGGAAAAAATCGAGTAACGTCAATAGTTCACCGGAGACAAAAAACTATGTTTAAAGACGAGTCTTAATTAATATGTTTTGTAACCACAACCTCATTCCGTTCTATGTCAATGCACTTGATTTTCCTCGAATTTTCTGAGAACTCATCTCCCGCAAACGTATTTTCTGGTCACACGCCACACGGACAAAAACCGACTCGTTTTTAAATAGATTAATTAAACTAATTATCCTCTCAAGAGGTTTCTCGGAAAGCCGAACTGTGCGTGCTTTAAGAAATTATAATCGTCTTCATTCCCTTTGAAAAAAAAAAAAAATTAAAATTAAAATTTCCTTGTAAAAATATTTTGAGGAATTTACGGAAAAAACCCAAACTTTAGTCAAAAAATATACCTGAAACTTTATAACCTGAAACTTTATAGCCATACATATAATTTTGAAAATATTATCTACGAGATTTGAAGGTAATTATGAAAGAAAAATTCAAAATCCGAAGAAAACTGCGTGAGTGGGGAGTTTCGGAAAAAAGTTATTGGTTTCCGTCGAAATCCTTTTGTCCCTATGAGATGGGGTCTGAGACCTAATAACAAAACCATATACTGAGGGTACCACGATAATTTTTTTTAAGAGCCTGAATCGATTAATAAACCAAAATTTCCTTCTACACAATCCGTGGATTCTCTAATCAAGCCACAGCTAATCCGCTTGAATGCTGAAAGAAAATCTAATAACGAAATTTAATTTAATGATATTGATATACTTATACACATTGATCTAGGAGGACTACGGTATTATAATATTCGCGAGCGTAAACGCCAATGCGGGATAAATTAATACAAAATTTAATTACAGACTGATCCGAATAGCAAAATCTCATAATATCTTTTGCCCTAATTAATTTTGATTCGGTATTATTAAACTAGGTTTTGGAGGAGAGGGGTGGAGGGGACAGGTTTTGAGTGTCGGCGAGAGAGAGAGAGAGACGAAAGGGGGCTTTGAAGTAATGTTATTGCAGTCTCACTCCCGAAATAATCCAAATAAGCTTTTAGACATTCCTGCTAATTCCGTTTGGATAATTCCGGCCACATTTGCATTTCTTATTCCAGTCCGCCCCCTCGTCCCCTTTCAGGGCCCTTTTCGATTTCATCCGAACCTCGGAGTGAATTTTTTCCTTATAATTATACTCCCTTTAATTAAAAACGCATTGGTAATTCTTCTTTATAATTATAAATAATTCTTTTAAACGCGATAATTTAAGTTTAAAGAACAGTTTTCTTTTCCGGTTAGTAATGTTCTTCAGGACTTGCACAGATTTCGGTGATTTGGAACAAACAGAAGTTTTCAAGCGATTTTTTATTTTTTATTTTTTAACCCAGATTTTGATGTTTTTACGCGTAGTTTTAGGACTTGTAATGGGCGCTATTACTCTGAGGAACTTGAGAAGTTAAATTAGTCCTTGACCCAAAATAAATGGCCTAAATGTACTTTTGAAAATGAAATAGCTTTTTCATCATGTATCTGAGATGGCAAAATTTTTGCACCAGATTTTCAACCTGACATGAACGTTTTTGATAAAAAATTTTTTTTCGTATTAAATTTCTTATTCAGAAGGACAAGCACTTCTGTGAAAAAAGAAGAAAAACCGAACAAACCTTTACTTAATTACAAACACTTATATAACAATATTTTTCCTCTTAAATAAAACAACCAATTGAAACCCGTTTTTAAACATCACTTACAATTAAATTAATGATTATTACAAAGGAAATCCTGTTTTTAGTCATCTTTTAAGGGATTTCCCAGTCAATCCTATGAAGGGAAAGGAAAAAAAAAGATTTATTAGGTGCCAGTTAGTATCTTTTAATAAAGCTGTAATTTAAGTTATGAAAAAGTAAATTATCGTCGTGTTCTTTTATGGTTTGTTAGCCTCTTTAATGAGCGATCCTTTATGTTAATTTAGGCGATTTCTCGGTTTAAATATCGGGGAGGAGAAAAAAAAATCGATCAGGAAGAAAATCTTGGTTTTAAAGTTAGGGATTTTCCAGAAATGAAAATCAGAAAATTAAAAATTGGAGAAGAAGTGTTTAGTTGATGGGTCTGGAAGTATGACATAAAAAGAGTATTAAACGTAGTTTCTCATTGAAGGGTCTCTCGGAGAAGGCCTCTAAGGCCTTCTGGTCGATAATAGCCAGCACAATTAAGTTAACCCCCCCCCCACACCCCCGGCGCTGTTCCCAGCCGGACCCAAACGCCTCCCTTTTCCATCTGGACCGCCAACACTACACTTCACAAATGGTCAAACTTGCCATAGCAATCAATTCCTGTTGACCAACTTGGGTTAGCTGAAGGGACGCAACAAACTGTCCTTTATATGTTTTCCCCTTTATTAGGCAAATGACTCTTGACTTTTTTTATTTCTCCAATCATCCGCAACTAATTAATATAAGATAATAAGATTATGGATAAGATCAGACCGCACTTCACTATTTTTTCTTCTAAGATAGAGCAACTACTTGACCTCATCCTTTTCACGATAAAATTCAAAGTTGTAAACTTCCAACACCTCATCCGGTGAAGATCTAGGCTTTTTAACTTCCTCAAGAAGTTACTGTGATACCCTCCGACCCCCTGTTACTAGAAAAGGGTCTTCCAGACCCCGTAGGATAAATCTGATAAGTGATCTTTGCCGATCCTGACTTTGTCTGTGGTGCCGGCCGTCCGGCCGTCCGGCCGTCTGGCCGTCCGGCCGTCCGGCCGTCCGGCCGTCCGGCCGTCCGGCCGTCCGTCGCCACTTTTTCCGGAACACTTCACGGCCGCAATTTTCATCCGATCTTCACCAAATTTATACACAAGCTTCCTTTCACAGAAATCTTGAAATGACGAGAGCTTTTTTTCGAAATTTTTCAAAATGGCGGAGATATGACTGTTCAAAGATTTAAAATGAGCGCTGTGGGCGTACTGTTGGTCCGATCTTCACCAAATTTTCACTAAACATTCCTTGAATTATTTAAAAATTTTCCATGTTTTTAAAATTTTAATTTTCCAAAATTTTTTTTACTTAATAATTTTTCTAGGCAGAAATGTGAGTCACTTCGCCGGCTCGAGGGCGGCCTCTCTTTGGCTAACCGTACTGAATTTCTACCTTGATATAAAATTTTCAAAATAATTTTTTTTTTTTTTTTTTTTAACTTCCTCAAGAATTTTTTTAACGGAAATAAAATGGCGATTTATTAGGTACTTAATTTTTATTTTTTTTTTTTTCAAAAAACAGAAAACGAACAACAATTAAAAAATACCTAAAATTTCTAACTTCCTCAAGACTTACTGCGATACCCACCAAATTTATTTCAAAACTTTTACAAAAATTTAGTTCTCCTACTTATACTTCCTCCTCCTGTATCCTTGAGGAAGTTATCGTTGGAAGCTCTTCAAACCGGTGAAGATCTAGGCTTTTTTTCTTTTTGAGATGGTGTGGGAGAAGATTAGGATGACTGTGAATTGCATCTGTAAAAATAATGAGCCAGGAAAAACGCTCTTTTCCGTCCGTGATGAACAGGACGGAGTAATTACGACTGAGATATGTTTAAGTCCTTGGAAATTGCATCACCGGAAACAATGCATAAAATAGAAAATTAAAAAAGTATTAGTTTTGTTTAAATTTTTTTTAATGAAATAGTTTCTCTCGTAAACTTTGCCTGTTAAGCATTTGACTTTTTATCGATTTTTATGTCTATCATCAAAATCTCTTCGTCTTTCCCCTTTTTGAAACTAACAGGCTATATAACACCGAAGGGGACGAAATTGGATTGACAAAAGTGACCCTGAGCATTCCCCACTTCATTTTGAATAAAACTGGTCGATAAATCGTATAAGAAACGTGTAAATAAGAGTTTTGGAACACAAAGGGGATATATGTAACATGGTTTCATGCTTTAGAGAGCAAAAGTAATAAAACGAGAATATTTCTTCGAGTGAAATTTTCAACTTGAGATAATTGAGACTCGCGAAAAAACGACTGACAAAAGACGATTTGGGACACTATCATTAAAGCCTTTTAAATGTCAATTCGACTTTCATTTTTTTCACGATTTCACGAGTTCATGTTCACATAAATCAGACTAGTGATTCTGGTACTAGGTTACAGGGTTTCAAGTGTGTTTTTAAAACGTTATCAGTAAGGAAGGGTTGAAAATCAATACAGGAAGGTTTCATAAGTAGGATTGCTTACTTGAAATGGGAAAAGCGGATTACATAATTTACTATAGGTGCCTAAAGAGCAGAATCGTTATTATTCCTAGTAGTGGCCTAAGACGTTGGCAATAGCTATCCGTTTTGCATCCGACGGATATTTAACTTCTATAAAAATTTTTAGCGCTAGGAGTTACGCGAATTTCTGCCTTATACATATATCAAGTTGATTTTAATTACTTAAGAGCGCTCCTCAGTTTAATATTCCGATAGTTTATTTTAAATAAATGAGAGGTATTAAATCTTGAAAAAAGGGAATCTGAAGATATTCGGGTTTTTCGGTCTTCCGGAGCAGATTGGATGAGCAAGTTTTGCAAAAGCAAATGCTGTATTGACTCTGACATCAAATAGCAATTACGAGACGACTGATGCCTTAGGGGTAAAAAGAAGAGGTTTTTAGGTAGAGGTATTAGAGTGACCGCTGGTCCGTACAAGGGAAGAAGAAGGGAGGAGGTATTCGGGAGACAGCCCATTTGCATAGCCTCCAGGGGCCACCCTTCTTCCCCCGATCTTCACCCTTCTAGGCTTCTGGGGGAGTCCATCTAATTTCACGCCTCCTGAACAGGAAGGGGTCTCGAGGAACGGTCCAGGAAACAATCTTACCGCCCGCGCCGGACCCGTCAACCTAAAGGCTATTTACATAATAAAGTTGCGCGTGAGGAAATTTTTTTTTTTTGGACCAAAATGAGATTCTGAAGGAAACTAGACCCTACGTTACTGTAATGACTTCTTTGAACCCTTTCCAACCCCCTTTTTAGACTTGAAATAAAGGGACTAGATAATTTAAACCACTTTTCAATTTTCGTTTAAGGTACCGCAAGTTTTCAACTCGTTTTTAATTCCCACTTAATTAACGTTACTTACTCCTTAAAGGGATTAAACCACACAGTACATATATGGGTTTTTATCACTTAAATCACATTTTGAAAAAAGAAAAAAAAACCTATTGTAAATGACAAAACGAAAAAAAATTCTGTAAGACTGATTGCGGTTGATTTGTAAGACAGTTAAAAACGGTTGTAATAGGTGTTTCTCGGCAGAAAGACCGAGGAAAACACAAGAAAATCCGATAAAACATGGGTTTCTAGTCAGAAAAAAAGAGGAAATGAGAAAAACGACCGAAAACCTAGTGGGTTCTTCATTTGAGCGATAGACGATAAGAACAGTAAGAAAAAAAAAGTGATTAAGTGAAGGGATTTTGATTTAAATTTTAAATAAGTATTGAATATTGCTAATATGAAACGAAAAGTGCGTCGCGGTGGCCGCGAGTGTTAAGGCGTTAATCCCAAACATTGCGATACCGCGTTCATCAACGGGGTCCAGGGTTCAAACCGGGCGGTCCCCAAATTGAACCCAATGTACCTAAAATGAACTTTTCCGACGGAAAACACCACTGACGCGAGGGTGATATAACCTGAGTAGTTGAAAACCCTCGTAAAATAAATTACAAAAAAAAAAAAAAAAAAAAAAAAAAATGCAATAATTATTTGGAGGTCATAATTTAGATAGACCATAATAAATCCACCTAAGTGTCACACCTAATGAATTATTAATAAATAAAAAAGCGATACAATTAAAACTCTTTTTTTCTGTCGGACGAGAGGGAAAACCGTTTCCGGAAGCTGTAAAAGCAAACCGAAAACACCCGAATAAAGCGTTTTTCCATAGTGGGAAGGTCGTAAAACTCGAATTCCTCAATCAAGTGTTTATTAAAAGAGCGCCTTTCATTACACGGTGAGGAACCGGGATCGTGCTTCGCATACTTGCCCTCTTCATCTCCCCCATTAATTTGAATCATTTTCTCCCTTTTTTCGATTTTTTCAGATTAACTTTTTTTTAGTGCTAACAACAGACTTTCTTAATTACCAACCATTGACTATAAAGGCGTTAATTAACATCCATTTATGGTTGTTTCGTTTTAATGGGAATACCCTCGGATAATTAGATATCTTCAGAGTTTAACCCATTTAGAAGAAAACACTTCTATGTTTGAGAAAAAGGGATAAAACAATAAAAGGTTGGGCATCGACTGGAAGACAAAAAAGAATCTCAAAAACACTCGATTCGTTATTCATGCAAATCCGAAGATTAGTTTTTCTGTTTTATGGTGTTGTCGCTAAGGCGGCATGAACCGGAATACTGATGAGAAGATAAGCATGGGGAGCACTTAATCTTTTATAACGGTTTTCGGAGTTAATAGCTTTTACTCCTTGCACTTCTATTACGTCGAGGAATTTCTAAAGAATTTTGACAACCCGTTTAGCCTCTAATTTTAAAATTAAAATAACTTTCTCATAATTGGGAATTTTTATTATTTACATTCTCTTTTCGTAATATTAAAACGTGTTTTGAGGTGAGAAAAAAATTTTCTCATCTTTATTGGACGTTGTCAAATGTCTCACGCCCGATTTTAATAAAAGTTGACAGAAATTTATTCAAGGCGGCGAAATAACGGAGCTTTTCTTTTTCGTAAAATGGCCCATGAAGCCGAAAATCACTTACATTCTGAATAAAAATTTTAATTTGTTAAAATCAGGAAAAGATGGGGGAACTCCAAGTGTGGAACCTTAAAATGTGCCTACGCGGCCAAACGGAACCTTAGCAGCCTCTAGTCCAGGTTTCCTATCAATCCGTCTAGGATGATTTTTTTAACATTCCCTCTTCCCTCACTCCTAAAAAAACACCAGATTCTAACTCTGATCTGACGGTTTTCGGTAAGCAGGTTGTAGTGGCGGCATTTTAACCTAATTTTTTTATTGACTTGCTTTTTAAACCGGACCTGTATATTTCGCTTTATTAAAAAAAGAATGTTCGTATGCATAAAAACAGGACACGTCTAAACCATCACTTCATTTAATATTCCGTTTCGCGTAATTTGCGAGAGGGGGAGCAGAGTAGGAATATATTAAGCTTTTTTTTTCTTTTTTTCCCCATTTATTATTTTGTGCCTAAATCTTGAACGATGTAATTTTTTTTTAAATCATTTACAACTTAGATTATGGTTCCAGACGGCGGCTTTCGCCATATTTCCGAGCTCAATAGAATCGAAAGACCAGGAAAAGTCATTTAAAACAGTACGATAAAATTGTCAGATTTCCCGCGGAATAGAAGCAATTTCTAGCTGCCTTTTTTCTCTCACAGAGATAAATAGACTTTTCCCGGAAAAAGACTCATTTTTTACCACAGAAAAATATGCATCAACTTTATTCTGATGTTTGTGAAATTCCAATTTCCTTGAAACAAAAAAGAGTTTTTATTACGTGGGTTGGTGAGCAAGGACTCTGACTAAATTAGAAGTGAATCCTTTATTTGGCTATGATTAGTCTGGACAATTATAAGGTTGTAGTCAGTTCTTGTCTGGAGTAATTAAGGGTAAGGAATGCCACTGGGAGGGTATTAGGAAGAAAGGGAGGGAGAGCGGTCTCTTGGGACTTCTTCTGATTGGACGGAGAGCGTACGCGCACTTTAATCTCCTTCCTTTATCCCAGACGTACCTTAATAAATAGTTCAGAGGGAGGAACAGAGGTTGAAGCCGAACACAACTCTTCGTCCCTTGATTTATTCAAAACCTCCTCCCGTCACTATAGAAATTTGATGATACCGATAACCTATTTTCGAGATAACCCGACGAGGGAAAACGTTTAAATTTAGTATTTCTTATGATTTTTATCGTGGGGGACGTGAAAGGCTGAACTTGGCATTCCCGACCGCCGAGATACGCCGCTGAAAGAGGAAAAAAAAGTTGATAAGTACGATAACTTGCCAAACATCTCGAAAAGCGATGAAAAAGGAGGGACTAAAACTCCTAAAATTACTTTTAAAAAATACGTCGCCCCCCTACCGCGAGATAAAAGCATTTCTTAAAGGTTGAGTGCCCTCCAATATTAATTTTATTTTTGATATTCAACGTCTCATAACCTTAAGTGACTTAAAAAGCCCTAAAGCCTCCCCAAAAATATTTTTTTGGCTATTGATTTTAATTTTCCTAAAAGGAAGCTATTGCCATACCCTCGAACGGCAATTTTAGGGCATAAATTGAGAGATGTTTTCAGGGGTAAAAAAAAAGTTTAAAAATAACTCCTAGACGGAGTTCAGAAACCGGAAAAATCAGGTTTATGACGCCATGACACCTCATTTTTTATCGACGTGCAAAACTGGACCGACAAAATCGAATAAGGGGTTTTTTAATCAAAAGTAAAATTGAAAAAAGAAGGGCTACAATATGTCATTTAAAAAGGAGTAATTTTTTTTTTAACTTTTGTATCACCCCCGACTCTTCTCTCCAATAATGGATCGCCTGTCGAATGTTTCACAGCGAGTCCTACAATTGATCTTTTCAATAATGGCTTCGTTTTTGTTAAACAGAAAAATATGGAAAAAAGTTTTCTAAAACTGCCATCTATAGAAGAACTAAAAAAATTTTTCAAGTTTCAAATTCACTTAATTTTAAACTTAAATCCTTGACCTAGATTAGTCTGATCTTTTTTTAAAATAAAAGAAGTCGTTCTCTTTTATTGAAGTCATTTTATGGGAGTATTGATTTTATAAAGTGGATGTAGAAAAGGGATTTTCAAAATATTTGGGACAAAGACGTACAAATCGTCTTCAACGGTCTATTTAGCCCTGGATATCTTGAGCGTTAACAGCCTTAGAACAAGGTAAAGCGACGAAAAGGGAGGATTTCCGGGGACCCGAGACAATGACGGCTTCAATAGGAACGAGCTACGGCTGGATGGTCGCCAACATCGAAGACCCTCCTTTTAAAGAAGATGGTCTAGTCCATTCCCGACAATTGTTCCATTATTCGCGTTTTTCTAAGAAAAATTTTTCGTTGTGCTTGAAAATTACTATTCGGGAGGTGGCTCCGACTGGAAATTTCTTAAAGAGAAGGATTAATATAGTAGGGGGAAGAGTAAAGGAGGGGAAGTATTTCAAGGTATCAAGGTAGAAATAATGGACTGCCAGATGGATGTCCCTCTCACTCGGCCGGAACCACACCCTGTTGGGTCTGGAAGACCCTTTCCCAAAACCCGACAAGTTAGGGTAAAACAATAACTTCTTTTAAGGAAGTAAATAGGGTGGAGGGAAATGGAACAATTTTAATTATTCCCTACATCTTCATTTGTGTAATAGCGCAAAAGGGGATGAAAAAACCGCTTTTTTCTCTCCTTCATTAAAGCACCCTTTGGTCATATTAAAAATAAATTAGTTTAGTCACCATATAGATTTATTCATCAAAAATAAACAAAATGAAGGACTAACTGGATTTCGGAGCGGTTTAATCGGCTCGGACGGAAAAAATAAAACTCGACAGCGCATCTGTTGGGAAGTATCTCAACTACAATATTAGGTACTTAATTATGACGAGTGGCGTTTACTTTAAGATTTTATTCTTTTTGGTTCGAGTATGGGTAACAATGAGTGGTAGGTAACACAAAAAAAGGGTTTTTTTTTTTGACATTTATTGGATTTTTGAGCTTTTCTTTCTCGATTTTGGATTCTGGTGTGGGCTTTTGGGAGTTTTCTTCTTTAAAAAACTCCTTTCTAAATGGATTTTCGGTCGATTTCTTTGATTTTTTATCCAAGAAACACGCTTTTCATTTTTTAAATTTTGGGCGTTTACCACGGAAAAAAGAGTTAATTTGTTAATTAACGTGGCGTTATGAATGTTGCAGTAGTTAGTAGGAGGGTGAAATAATGGGATTAACAAATTACCGTACTATGGAACCAAGTGCTAAGAGGATAGGGATGGGCCCTTCGGATTATTCCCAAGCCAGTTGACTAACATCGCCCTCGAGGGCGTATTTCAAATATAACCCCCAGAATTTTCTATTTCGAATACTCTTTTTTTCACCCGTCCGAAAAGCCAAAATCGCTCATCAGTTACGCAATCAGTTTTGTAACGAGTTATATAACACTTTTAAAATCATTCACAGGCTGTCAAGAAACCAATAACTCTTTTAAAAAATAATAATAAAAAATGATGTGATTTTCTACA
>JACGAQ010000740.1:0-94450 GCA_014119065.1 Orius insidiosus
ATAGATATGATAAAAGAAAAAGTTTTTAAAAAATTCAAAAACTCCACATTTTCAAACTAGTGATTTACTTAATAAATTAAAACGTTTCGGAGAACTAAGAACTGAAAAACTTAGATTTTGGATTTATTAACTTCCTTAAAGAAGTTATTGTGATACCCTCGACTTCGGGTTTTTAGGGAAGGGTCCAGACAAGGTTATGATCTAGATCGATTTCAACTTTGTCTGTGGTGCCGTCCGTCCGCCCGTAGCATTTTTCAACCAATTTTCACCAGATTTTCACCAAATTTTCTTTAGTCGTGAACAAGAAACTAACGAGTGCGATTTTTGAATTTCGAAAAAATGGCGGAAATATGTCTGTTTAAAATTTTTAAAAATTCGCTGCGGCCGAACAGTTAGTCCGATCACAAAATTTTCACCAATTTGTCGCGTTAGTTCTGACACCGGATGAGTAATTTTTTATCAATTTTGAGTTAGGCATTGTTTCTTATGGTAAATTTTGTGGAGAATCGAATTCCGTTGGTAGTTAACTATTACCAACTGAAAGCGTAGTTCACGATTTTGCCAACAGGTGATGCAATGATTCCAATGAGAAATTAATCGTATGTTTTCTCCTGAAAACCTTGGAAAAATGACTTGTCCGGTGTTAGAAGTAACGCGACGAATTACTCATTATATTTTTTAAGAATTTTTGTCAAAAAATTATAATTTTTAACATTAGGTATATTTTAGTGGGGAGAAATTTCATACTTCCACGCCTTACGAGAGGGACCTCTCTTGGGCAAAAATCCCATTATTTCTACCTTGATGCATAAAAAATTCTTCGAAAAAAAAAAAAAATCCAACGAAAATTGGAAAATTAAAAAAAAAACTTGAAAATTTTTGAAAAAAAAAAAAAAAAAAAAAACTTAGACAATTTTTGAAAATGCAAAATTTTTAAATGAAACGGAAAATTTTTTTTTAAATCGTAGCAAAATTTTTTCTTAGCAAACACGATTTTTGAAGGAAAAATCATTTAAATGCAATTTCCTGAAAAATTGTAATAAATATGATTACAATTATATGGTAATCATTATTTATTCATTTATTTTAATTTTTATATATTTTTGAGGTCATAATTTTTCTTTTACTTTTTGAAAAAATCCAATTTTCTCTCTCTCTCTTTTTTTCCAAATTGAAATTTTCCCTGAAAATCGTGAAAAAAAGGATGATTATCTTTAAAAATCGTAAAATAAACGGAAGATTTTTTTTTTAAAAATCGTACAAAATTTTTTTCTTAGCAAACACGATTTTTTTGAAGGAAAAAAAAATTTTAAAATATTAATAAATATGATCGATTATAATGTAATCACATCAAAAACAATATGATATATTTTACTCTGATACTCTGATACTTTTGATTCAGAAGTATCAAAAACAGGTTCTAATAATCATTAGTTTACTTTAACAACCCTTATAGAAAAGTTCCTTTTTTTCTCAATGTTTGCCCATTTTTTTTCTTCAACTTTTAGTACTTGGAAATTACGAACAAGAAATCGTTATGGAACCTTTTTTCCTCTCTTGACTTTTCCCATAAATATCAATTCCCTCTTCCCTGTCCTCTCGGTTTTTAATAACCAGCTTTAATTTGGGTGAAACCCTTCGACCCCATTGAGTGCTGTTTCATTACATTTTAATTATTGTTTTCCTTCTCCCGTTACCATTTTGCGTTTCCTTCTCTTTTTTTGCGTCGCTCTTACCCTACTTGTCGTTTCTTGGCTGATTACGTTTGTAATTAGCGGAGGGGAAGGGTTCTTTCATGTCCCCCGGCGATCTTCAAAAGTAGAGGGGCTTTTCCATAATCAAGAAAAGGGCTCTGATATTTGTCTAGGGTTTTAATTCTTTGATTTCACCCATTAATCGACTTTTATTTAAACAATTGATTGATCAAAGCGATTTTAAATAAAGAAAACACCACTTTTAATTTATTTTAATTTATCTCAATTTAAATGAGGCCAGTTTTCATTTAGTAATGCGATACCTACAATCAATAAAAAACCAGCCTCAAAGGGTCAAAGTCTTCATTTTACACACGGAGGCCCGTAGTGTCAGATTTTTTAATATAATTTAATATGTTGAGTGTATTTTTTTCTCTCTTTGAAAAGATAGATAAAACAATCTTTTTTGAGAAAACATAGAGAAAAATACTTTTTTCAATCTGAAAAGGTTTTGGATTAGGGAAAAAAGAGGATATCCTCCCGATGGGAAAAGAACTGGAAGGACAATCAAGAGTGGATCAAGTACATGACGAATGTAAATAAGGACCACCGGGGGCGAAGGACAATATGACATTGTGCATAACAAAGGTTTCGTTTTTTCCGTGTGACCAATCAGGAGGAGCGAAACAACATCGGGGATTCGTTCCCGATTAGTTCTACTTGTCGACGCCCTGGGACGGTTTTTTGAATATCGGACTTTTTCGTGAGAGAACCAACTCCGGAGACTCCCACAGGATGGCTGCCGATGGAAAATTATTCCGTGTTTCGAATGTGAATCCTAATGAAAAATTCCCTCCCCTCCCATTCTCTCACAATTCAATTAATTTTGCTTGTTGGTCCGCTTCGTTTTAATTGAATTTTAAATATTGTATATACCGTTTGAAGCACCCAAGGGAAATCAATTTGTTATAAACTAGTTTTTATTCCAATTTTTTTTAGGGAAAAACTTTCTTCCAAACGGCGTTTTTCTAAGCTTCTTTCCGATAAACGTCAGACTAAGGAGGATTAAAATGTTAAATTGGATATCCTTTATTTAATATATTTTCCCTAAACTCCCAATCAAGTTTAGATTTTGTGCCTTATTTAAAAGACCCCAATGATTACTATTATGGGAGGAAACTTGGCCATTACGTTAGCGCTTGAGGCACTATTAGATGTTTAAATTTATGTCGGGAAGAGTTTATCACGACAGGAGTTGCGGTCTGAACACAAACTTGGGGGAGTTAAACAGTTGGCTTGTGTGCCACACTCGGCTGACTTTAAATTAAAACTCGCCAAGTTAATTTTGTGAATTAATACTTCGAGTTTCCATCTTTTTTTTCCGAGGGAACTACGCGGACATTTTAAATGTGCTTGGGTAAAAACGACTTAGGTTCCCCGTCAAAAGATTCCTGGCTAAGACAACCTAAATAAGACTTTATTTACGACCTAGGTCAACCAAAGTTTTCACTCTTAAATTAACTTTTTAGCATAAAACGACCCTTTTTTCTTCTTCTTCCATTTAGAATAATTTTACACTAAACAATGGAGCCAATACAAAAAATTTGACCTTGCGGAAAGGACGTCTTGTTTCACGGATCATCCTCCAAGTTTACCAACCGTGTAATTTTTTCATGGAGTACGAAACAATGGCGCACGTTCTTACGTTTGAATATTTTCCCTCAGATATGTATAAAAAAATCTTTTTAACTTCCTTAAAGAAGTTATTGTGATACCCTCACGTCTGGTTGTTGCGATACTTCCGATATATAATATCGATATTTTCCTTCCGATATTCGGATCATCCGATATTTTCCTTCCGATATATCGGTTCATATTTTCCTTCCGATATATCGGTTCATCTGTAATTTTCCGATATATCGGTTCATCCGATATTTCCTTCCGATATATCGGTTCTATATTTTCCTTCCGATATATCGGTTCATCTGTAATTTTCCTTCCGATATATCGGTTCCGTATTTTCCTTCCGATTATCGGTTCATCCGATATTTTCCTTCCGATATATCGGTTCATCCGATAATTTTCCTTCCGATATATCGGTTCATCTATTTTCCTTCCGATATATCGTCATCCGATATTTTCCTTCATATATCGGTTCATCTGTAATTTTACTTCCGATATCGGTTCATCCGATAATTTTCTTCCGATATCAGTTCATCTGTAATTTTCCTTCCGATATATCGGTCATCCGATATTTTCCTTCCGATATATCGGTTCATCTGTAATTTTCCTTCGATGTATCGGTTCATCTGTAATTTTCCTTCCGATATCGGTTCATCTGTAATTTCCTCCGATATATCGGTTCATCCGATATTTTCCTTCCGATATCGGTTCATCCATTTTCCTTCCGATATATTGGTTCATCCGATATTTTCCTTCCATATATCGGTTCATCCGATATTTTCCTTCCGATATATCGGTTCATTCGATTTTCCTTCCGATATATCGGTTTCCCGATATTTTCCTTCCGATATATCGGTTCATCCGATATTTTCCTTCCGATATCGGTTCATCCGATTTTTCCTTCCGATATATCGGTTCATCTATTTTCCTTCCGATATATCGGTTCGATCCTTCCGATATATCGGTTCATCCGATATTTTTTTCGATTATTCGTTTTTTTTTTCCTTTTATTTTCATCCGATATTTTCCTTCCGATATATCGGTCCATCCGATTTTTCCTTCCGATATCGGTCCATCCGATATTTTCCTTCCGATATATCGGTCCATCCGATATTTTCCTTCCGTTATATCGGTTCATCCGATACATATTTTCCTTCCGATATATCGATTCATCCGTTAAAAAATTAAAAAAAAATAAAAAAGCGCAAATTTAAAAAAAATCCGGAAAATATTTTCAATCAAAAAATATCTCGGAAAATTAAAAAAACTCGAAAAATTAAAAAAAAATCTCAGAATATTAAAAAAAAACTTGGAAAATTTTTGAAAAAAAGAAGAAGAAAAACTTGAAAAAATTACCCCCCTCCCTTATACTTCCCTTTTCTTATATACCCTCTCTTATACTTCCCCCTCCGTTGTACGTCCCTCCGTTATAGTTCCCCCTCCTATATTGTTACTTTCTTTAAGGAAATTTTCGTCGGAAGCTTTCAAACAAGTATTTTAATTTTTTTTTTTTTTTTTTTTCAGGTAAGAAAGCTGGTTTGATATACTCAGGAAATCGATGAAGGTATAAAAGGTTTTGATTCAGAAATGTTAATTAAAACCCATTAGAATGATTCGAAAAGGTCTGAATATTCCGATCAAATAATTAACCCCCCTTTATTAGGCAAAGGTTGCAAGAAATGCTTTTTTTTTTTTATCAAGGGAGTATTCTAATGGACACCTACTACGACCTAAGAAAGGTCGTTTTTTATCAAACCCCACTTTTTTCTTTATTAAAAAAATGATTTTTTTAAAGACGATTTTTTTCGGGAAGTGTGGGTTTAGTTTAGGGGTTAGAACGTTAGTTAATCTTGGGAACGTCGGTTGAAAGCAGCAGGTTAGAAAGGAGTTCGGTCCAAACTTGTCTCCCCGAGTTAGATTTTGTGACCATCGAAATTGGAAGCACCCCCTCAACCCCGAAGCGCAGGAATGGTGTAGGGAGAAAGTACGTGAAAGAAAAAAAAGGGAGAGGATTTGGAAACGATCCAAGACAAATTTTCAACTCAAAATATTCCATCGAAACTATTTGTGTAGCATCAAAAAAATTAACTTGAACTATTTTGCTTTTTTTTTTCGTGTTATTTAAGGTATTCTAACGAGGTGCATTTCGTGAGGGATTAGGAGATGTCGTAGAACTTCTGTGTGGGGTGGAAGACGCCCTCCTATAGCGTGCTTCTCGATCACTCTGTTATTACATTAATTACAAAACCTAAAGCTAAACGTCTCTCCTCTCAGAATAATGATCCGTATAATTGGCGGCTTGCCCGAACCGGTTTTCCTCCAGGGACAACTCCGAGAGGCCCTCCCAACCCGATTTAATAATCCCGTCATTTACCCCGGTCGCATGCGATCCGAAAGATAAAAAATGGATGTACAATGAAGAGGTCAAGAGAAAAAAAAAAATTTTTCGAATTTGATTTTATAATTCGAACATCAAAAAAATGTAAATAGACTCTACAACGATAACGATCGGTGATCATCCTGTTATTATTTCCAACTTTTTTTTGCACCCAATAACTCAAAAAAAGAAACCTTTGATTCACTCTTTTAATTGCTTTTTTGCCCATGAAAATTAGAAAGTAGAAATCAAACGATTTTCAAATCCAATAAATCATAAACTAACTTTTTTTTCTTGGCGAGGTGCTCCCTTTTGTAACCGATTTTCATGTTTAGAATTACGCCTAGAAACCACATTTTTACCCGATTTTTGGGCTAATAAATCCGGAGGGTCAAATCGAATATTGATATTTACCGATCTCTACTTAGTCGTAGTTCCGGCCGGCCGCCGGCCGTAGCATTTTTTTCGGAAAACTTTACGGCACATTTTTCAAACCGATTTTCACCAGATTTCATCATATTCACACAAATTTTCTATAGTTAGTAAAGAAGAAACTAACGAGGGCGATTTGTAAATTCCGAAAAATGGCGGAGTATGTCTGTTGAAATTTTAAAAAATTCGCTGCGTCCGAACCGTTGGTCCGATTTTCACCAAATTTTCACCAATTACTCCTATATTTTTTAAGAATTTTTGGTGTAAGAAAATTGCCAATTTTCGAAAAAAAGAACTTAAAAAATTTTTCAAAAAAAAAACTCTGAAAATTGTTTAAAAAAAACTCCCCCCCCCTTATACTTCCCCCCGCTGTACGTCCCCTCCGTTATTTCCCCCTCCTATCTTGTTACTTCTCTTTAAGGAAGTTTTCGTTGGAAGCTCTTCAAACTAGTACTTTCATCAACTTTTTGGGACGTTTATCGAGAAAGCCATTTATGCGTTTTCCTATATTTATTTTCATTTTTATTCTTTTATTTATAATTTTTTCCCCTTTTTTTTGTGGTTGAAAAATTTGAATTTCTACTCAGAAGTGCTCGTGGTTAATACGAGGGAAAATGACTCTGAAATTATTCCACAAGCTGATCGGCGACACGTGATATCGAAATGATGACTGGGCGAAACCGAACACTGGAAGTGTTTTTTACAAATTTTTTAAAGGCGAGAGGGAATCCCGTGCGTGTTTTTTATATAATGAGCTCGATTTCCAGCCACCGCAGTCTTGACATCGCGTATCCCGTTTCGTGGTAAACATCAATGACTTTTAAGTTATAGCGGGCCTGAGGTTTTT
Organism: Orius insidiosus; assembly: GCA_014119065.1. Taxonomy (NCBI): domain Eukaryota; kingdom Metazoa; phylum Arthropoda; class Insecta; order Hemiptera; family Anthocoridae; genus Orius; species Orius insidiosus. The sequence goes on from JACGAQ010000740.1 coordinate 7,034, forward strand.
TTTACCTAAAAAAAATTTAATCAAACTTTTTAAAAGAAAAAAACCACTTGTTTATTAAAAATTCAAAGAACCGAGGACTTCTTTAGAAAATGTATAAAACCATAGGGAATCCTAAGGTTATTATTTTTAAAGAACGGTGTCATTAGCATTTCCCTTTCCAAGGGTTTTTTTCTTTTACGTCCTCCATTTTTTTTTCACAAGAGGTAATGCTCGCTCTCATCAGCCGTGTCACAAAATTGCAGTCATTTGGTCGGACGGTCTTGGTCTCTTCGAAAAAATTAATCAACCCGCCCGGGTGTTAAATAGCATTTTCCGGGGATTTAACGCATTCAATCCGACAAAAACCCCGTCTACTCCTGTTCATTGGTTTTATTCAATAATATCGAATCCGATCCTAGTTAACAGCGCACTACAATGAATATCGGTAACGGGAGGCCATCACCTGATATCCTTTTTGTTATGCCGTTTGTTAGAGTTATTTACCTGATAAAACTCCCGACTTTTTTTTTGTCCACCTGAATACATTATAGTTGATACCGATTTTCAAATTAACAGTGAATACCGTTATCTGAGACGTCCTTTTTACAAACTTAATCACTTTTAATGAGAGTTTTTAGAGTATTATGCCAATTTTTTTAATAGCATTAGCAATAAGGTGACCATACGTCCCGCTTTAGAAAGGATGAGTCCCGATGTTCCTATGACCTTATAGGGGACGGCCAAATGTCCTGCCTAAAAAATCCATCTTCTATCTGCTAGTAAAGCTGAGTTTTGAGTGCCTTTCCTCGATTGTCAGGTCTACAAACCCCCGTTTTTTCGGGTGTTCGGGCATTAAACGCCTTTTTATCGGGTTTTTGGTCGTTTTCCTCGATTGTCAGATCTACAAACCCCCGTTTTTTCGGGTGTTCGGGCGTTAAACGCCTTTTTTATCGGGTTTTTGGTCGTTTTCCTCGATTGTCAGATCTACAAATACCCGTTTTTTCGGGTTTTCGGGCGTTAAACGCCTTTTTTAACGCGTTGTTGGTCGTTTTTCCTCGATTATCTCTTCTAGAAACACCCGTTTTATCGGTTGTATGGGTGTTCAACTGTTAAACGCCTTTTTAGGTAGATTTCTTTTCTTCAAAAATCTACCTATTGTAATGTACCAAGTAGTCGCAGATTCAAAAAATTTTCTATACGTTTTTCGTTTCATACCTCCTGGACCCCAAAACCATCCTCAGTTGAAAAGTTTATATATATATATATATATATTAGCACGATAACTGGAGCAATTTTAATGTGAGGGTGACGATATCCGGTATTTAGAGCTTTTCTCAATAGCTCGGACGAGTTCGTTAATGGCTGAAATCGGACCTGCGATTCACCTACTTTACTTAGGGCTTAAAAGACAAAATTGGCATTTTCTATTGAAATCCTAGTCCTTTTGCAAAAAAAAAACTTTAAGACCTCTGCGGGGCGTGTAAAAAATTAATTAAAGCAGGTTTGGACGAGCCAGGCGCAAAATATTGAACTAGCTAAACTTTAAAAAAATTGATCGTCGTAAAGGTGATTATGGATAAATCTAGGACTTTATTTTTTATAAGAGTTTTATTTCGCCGCCTACATGTTCGGAGGTGATCTACCTCCATCTTCAGGGCTGTCTATAAAATTTTAAGGTAAGTTTCATTGTTATTTTCGAAAATTAGCTAGTACTTACATTTTTATAGAGTTTAGATGACATAAAAAACAAAACTTGCGAGTTTTTGAGTGCAGGAGGCATCTCACGTCGTACGGCACCAAGATCTTCGATAAAAAAGAATAATTTCGGAATAATCCATTGATTATATTAAAGGCAGACAAAAAAAAAGTCAATAGGAGACTAAAAGGTAAGAAAATTTAATCAATTTTGTGAATTTTGAGTAAAATTTGATAAAATACCTAGGTCACTGGTGTTTTTTAACAAAGAAACCCTTGAAGAGATGATAATTAGCTTTAATTAATTAATTTATTACTCTTTTTGTAGATCATCTTCTTCTGGAAAAATGACGTGGAAGAATGGGTAAAAAAAAATTCAAAGTCATTGACTGTTTCTAATTGAGAGCAATGTTGCCACTCTAACTTTAAAACAATATGGGTAAAATTTAAATAAAAAGTTTTTTGCAATTGTTTGTTTTTTTGTTTTTTAAAAACCATCTCATGAAAAAGCGAAATGTATGAGAAAGAGTTTATAGAATTGTAAGTGTATTATTAAATTTAACCATAATTGACATTATTTTTATTGGGTGGCCCTTCCAAGTTTTTATAATAACTGAGTTTTAAGGCTCTTACAAAGGGAAAGGTTAATATATAAAAATTTTTTTTTTTTTTTTTTTTTTTTTTTTTTTTTTTTTTTTTTTTTTTTTTTTTTTTTTTTTTTTTTTTTTTTTTTTTTTTTTTTTTTTTTTTTTTTTTTTTTCCTAAAAAAATGTAATTTAAATTAATTGTAATATGTTGTCGTATATACTGTTTATCTTTTCGTTTGCACCCTTGTTATTTACGCTTTTAGGTCTTTTTTGAATTTCTATGTTTTCTAAAGTTATTCTTTTTAAAGTGTTACTCTCATTGTGCAATATTTTAGCGTTTTCGAAGTCAAAGCTGTGTTTATACTTAACGGCATGCCTACTTAGTCCTACCTTGGTATTGAAAGTGGCTATGTCGTGTTTATGTTCATTTAAGCGTTTAATTAAAAATCTAGACGTCTGTCCCACATACGGCCTAGAACAATTTTTGCAAGTCACTTCATATACAACATCTTTCTTTTCATTTACATTGCATGGTTTTTTAATAGGTGGAAAAAGTTTATTAACTCCGTTTGTCATTTTGTGTGTTATTTTAATATTATTTTTTATACATTCATGTCTCATCATTTTTTCGATGTTTTCAGAAAGGCCGTTTATGTAAGTAAAACTACAAAAATTTGTTCCACCCCAAACGACTGTGTTTTCAGATTGTTCAGGCAGATTGCCACATAATTTTTGTCGGACTAAATTTGACATTTTTTTAATCAAATGTGCAGGGTAATAAAAATTTTTAAATTTTTCAGCAATTTTCTTAATATTTTTATCCCAAAAAATAGGGTCACTAATAGTGAGAGATCTCATTAAACAATTTTTTAGGAGGTTAGTTTTTATATGGTAAGGATGTTGTGATTTAAAGTTGATGATTCTCCCTGAGTCTGATGGTTTGGCATAGTGATCAAACATAAGGTTTCCATCAGGGAGTTTTGTAATCAACACGTCCAAAAAAGGTAAAGTGTCATTGACAGAACACTCAATAGTAAATTTTAAACCAAATTTGTTGTTATTAAAATTATCCAGTATGGAAGGGACAATATTTTTGGGCAAGGATAAAATTAAATCATCCACATAGATTTTTACGAATTGTATTTTTAAATGGTGGTTTTCAGTGACTATATCCTGTAATAACTCCTGCATGATAATATCAGCCATTATAGGACTAAGCACTGCTCCCATTGGTAAACCCTTGATTTGGTGGTAAAATTTCCCATTAAAGACAAAGTAGTTATTTTTTAAGCATTGTTCCAAGACCTCCAGAAATAGAGACTTATCTAATTTTGTATGATTTTTGATAATTTCCCAATTTTTTTCAATAATTTTGATGGCTAGGTCTACTGGGATGTTTGTGAACATGCTTTCAACGTCTAGGCTGATTAGGCAATTTTCTTGTTCTAGCGGGTTTTGTTTTAGAAATTCTACGACTTCTAAAGAGTTTTTTACACTAAATTGATTTTTATTTTTCAGGTTATTAAGAATATTAAGGAAATAGGTGGACAAATTTCTAAAAGGATGTGAATAATTAGGAACTATAGGCCTCATTTTGTTATTTTTGGTTTTGTAAGTTCCATATAGTGAGGGGGCTACCGCGTTGTAAGAGTTTAGGGTAGTTCTCACAAATTTATCAATAACATTGGCTTCGAATAATTTGGTAACAAGCTTATTGTTTAGATTTTGTAATTTATTTGTCGGGTCCTGTTCAATAATTTTATAAATTTCAGGGTTATCTAACAGGGTTTCAATTTTGTCAAGATATTCTTCTTTTTTTAACAGCACCACTTGCTTTGTTTTATCAGAATTTAGGACAACGATTTCAGGGTGGTCTTTAAAAAATTTTTTTGTAACCTTGGAATTTCGAATAATGGCCGCATTAGTGTCGTGGGACATCACAATTCGTGGGTGAATACTGTAATTAGTTTTATGTGTATGTATATGATTGGTGATCATGTTAACTACTTTTCCTCTTAAGTTATTTTTAGTGTCTTCAGGTGTTATGATCATTTTTTCCAATGCATTCTCAGTATCATAACATGAAGACACTAAAAATAACTTAAGAGGAAAGTAGTAACATGATCACCAATCATATACATACACATAAAACTAATTACAGTATTCACCCACGAATTGTGATGTCCCACGACACTAATGCGGCCATTATTCGAAATTCCAAGGTTACAAAAAATTTTTTAAAGACCACCCTGAATCGTTGTCCTAAATTCTGATAAAACAAAGCAAGTGGTGCTGTTAAAAAAAAGAAATATCTTGACAAAATTGAAACCCTGTTAGATAACCCTGAAATTTATAAAATTATTGAACAGGACCCGACAAATAAATTACAAAATCTAACATAAGCTTGTTACCAAATTATTCGAAGCCATGTTATTGATAAATTTGTGAGAACTACCCTAAACTCTTACAACGCGTAGCCCCCTCACTATATGGAACTTACACTCAAAAACTCGCAAGTTTTGTTTTTTTTATGTCATCTAAACTCTATAAAATGTAAGTACTAGCTAATTTTCGAAAATAACAATGAAACTTACCTTAAAATTTTATAGACAGCCCTGAAGATGGAGGTAGATCACCTCCGAAACATGTAGGCGGCGAAATAAAACTCTTATAAAAATAAAGTCCTAGATTTATCCATAATCACCTTTACGACATAAATCTGTTGTTTTTCAGACAAAAACTGTGAAAAATGCTTTTAATGAAATGCAATTTTGGTCGAAAATGCCTTAAAAATGCAATTTTGGTAAAAATGCCTTAAAAAAAGGCAATTTTTTGACAAAAATGCCATAAATCTGTTGTTTTTCAGACAAAAACTGTGAAAAATGCTTTTAATGAAATGCAATTTTGGTTGAAAATGCCTTAAAAATGCAATTTTGGTAAAAATGCCTTAAAAAAAGGCAATTTTTGGACAAAAATGCCATAAATCTGTTGTTTTTCAGACAAAAACTGTGAAAAATGCTTTTAATGAAAGGCAATTTTGGTCGAAAATGCCTTAAAAATGCAATTTTGGTCAAAAATGCCTTTAAAAAAGGCATGGTCGTGTGCCCGACAAGTGGGATGCAGGTTTCATTTATCTCAAGCTTGGTGGCGTGCAATTCAGAGGTTCGGGTTGACAGTCGAATATAAAAACGATACAACTGTAGGATCAATTAAATATGAAGTAAATTTTTAATTTTGATTTTTTTATTGTTATCCTACTACAAAATCGACGGTATTAATTTTGGCCGACTTGGGCACCAGTTTTTGGCCGAATTAGTAACTATGGCTTTCGAGTGGTTGGCCGAGTTGGGCACGATAGTTGTCAAGTCGTTGGCCCAGTTAGATATATTTTGGGTCGTTGATGAAAATATTTGGCCCGGTTGGTTACCAGCCGTCTCCCCGCTAAACGGTCCATTTTTCTTTAAAATTTTTTTCTAAGGAAGTTAATAGGGTCTGCATAAAATGGGAGGTTCTGGCTAATGGCAATGTAATACCCACAAATCTTTGTTTTCGGAGGAAGCTCTCAAAACCGCTTGATTTCCGTCATAAACTCAGTGGCTCGTCGTCCTCATTTCACCATTTCAAAAAGTCTAGAAACTATATCCTCAAAATTTTCCCCCTCCAAAATGATTTTTTTAAAGAAAAAAAAAGTCATTTGTGCCTATAAAGAAATAAAATTTAATTTAAAACGCATAAACAGAATTTAAATAAAATAAGGTCAAAGAAACTCTTTGGGAAGGAAACGGGCGATGTACTTTAAAGGAACATGCATTCACATATGAGACAGGAGTTCAGAGAATCGAAAGAGCTCTTCCGACGAAACGCACGCACACATACGCAGACAGAGGCCTACCTTTGAACGAATTCCCCCACCCAAAAGGGCTTATCCCTTCCACTTCGACCAACCGAATATCACAAAATTACGTGTCATTCCCTCACAGATAAGAACTCCATAAAAGAAAAAAACTAAGAAATTTTTATTAGAAAACGCCTTTTGTAGATCCGGAGACAAATTGAGATTGAAAAAAAAATCAATAAATAAAATAGGTGTGGTCTAGTCCTTGATCTTACTGAACACTTTTTATAAGCGCCCATAGAATCCGGTTTTCATATTTGGCCATATTCGTCGGGTCAAAAAAAGGTTATTCGATCTATATCCTTGAAAAAAAAAATCGCTATTATATTTAAATAAAATTTAAACAATAAAAGTGTTCAGCAAAAAAAGTAGACGCGACATTATTGCGCCATTTATATCGTAAAAGGAATAAAAACCGCAAGCACGAAAATTGGTGCCAATCTTGATTTTGAAATTTAAAAATCATTACGAAAATTTTGCTCATTTTAGAATAAAAAGTTTTTTAATTATCTAAGTGACCCGTTTAATTGTGTCGCGTGCATTTTAGAAAGGGAAGTGAAAGAGTGCCGGTCAAAAAATTTACAGCGAACGCTTTTAAAGGATTATTAAATCACGACAAATAAAGGAGGGAAGAAGAAAAAATCGAAGGTACTTTCTCACTAGGCCAGGGGGGATTTGCAACTTGGAAACCCAACAATCTGATTTAGTCGAACGAAAAAAACGAACATGATTTTATAATTAAAAGAAAAAAAAACGTCGATGTGCACTCAAGGACGTCAATATCACGGTTCGATTTTATTTTAAATGCAATTTGCGTGCATTTAGAAGTTATCAGGTTTTTCGGTCTTTTTCTTGGGAAATCAGGCGCTCAGCAAGTTTTTAGTTTTTGAAGTTTTAAAACTAAGCATTTCGGTAAAATATTAGGTGTACAAAATGAAACTCGGCTAAAATCTACAAAATTTAAATTTACCCTGTGGCTGAGTTTCATTTTGTACACCTAATAAATAAAAATTGTAGGAAATTTAATTTTCTATAAATTTGTACTTAATTATTTTTTTCTAGGATCCATTTTCGGAAAATAATTTTTTTAAAAATTTTATCTTGAAAACAGTGCGTCTTAGATAAAAAATGAATAGAATAAAAATTAAAGAGAATTGAATTTCCAACAGATTTTATTTAGTGCATTTTTTCAATATCTGTAACGGTTTACGATTTACAAGCCTTTAAAAATTAACCTTCATAATGGTTATACTTCAATAACCTTCTTACACGGAGAAGGTCAACTTTTGATGGACTTTACGCCTAAAATGTTCGAAATTTTGAAAAAATGAACTACTAGGTGTACAAAATGAAACTCGGCGAAAAACTACAAAATTCAAATTTACCCTGTGGCTGAGTTTCATTTTGTACGCCTAATAGATTCTGATTTTTCAATAACTCTTTTGAGGCTCTCCGTCGTTTTTTTCCATCTTTCATCCAAAAAACTAGTTAACAAAAAGAGTTATTGAGAAATCCGGTAAAAAAGGAGGATTTCTCGGGCACTTTCCTTCATTTTTTTTATCGAAAAAAAAATACCGTTTTACCAAATTTTTGGACGTTTTTCTCCTTCTTTTATTTCTTGCGGCCAAAAGACTTCCTTCTAACTAAATTTTTGGGTGTTTTCCTCCTTCTTTTGTCCACAAAACTCCGAGATTTTTGATAGTCTTCCTTTTTGAAAAGCAAAACTCCCTTTTTATTGGATTTTTCGGGCAATTGAGCCAAAAACTCCGTTTTACCAGATTTTTGGACATTTTTCTCGTCGTTCCTTCTTTCTTTCAAGAAACTCGTTTTAAAGCGGATTTTCCTCCTTTTTGGTCCATAAAACTGATCCTGATAATAACTTCAAACCTGTTACAACAATTATAGTAATATTAGGTTGATTTTTTTTTTCTTTTAGAACGTAACGTGTTGTTTTTAAGTAGCATAAACGACCTTGCGAGGCCACAAGTGACGCCCTTGACATTTGTAATAATCCACACCCCTTTCTGATTTGTACCGGCCATTTTTTGTATTTTTTACAACGCCCGTACGTGTGAAATCGTGGGAAAGCAACTTTATTATTGAGGCATTGAAAAATTGAAAACAACAATAAATTTGTGCATAATATGTTTAAAAAAAATTATTCAAGTTCTGTTCAAATAGAGGGGGAACAGGGGTTACCCCGGAAGTTATGTCTGGGCAACCACCTCGTAACTAAAAAAAGTTTTTATTAGGTGTACAAAATGAAACTCAGCCACAGGGTAAATTTGAATTTTGTAGATTTTAGCCGAGTTTCATTTTGTACACCTAAGTAGTTCATTTTTTCAAAATTTTAAACATTATCATAAAGTCCATCAAAAGTTGACCTTCTCCGTATAAGAAGGTTATTGAAGTATAACCATTAAGAAGGTTAATTTTTAAAGGCTTGTAAATCGTAAACCGTTACAGATATTGAAAAAATGCACTAAATAAAATCTGTTGGAAATTTAATTCTCTTTAATTTTTATTCTATTCATTTTTCTCTAGGACGCACTGTTTTCAAGATAAATTTATTTTAAAAAAATTATTTTCCGAAAATGGTGCATCCTAGAAAAAAATAATTAAGTACAAAATAGAGAATTAAATTTCCTACAATTTTATTTATTAGGTGTACAAAATGAAACTCAGCCACAGGGTAAATTTGAATTTTGTAGATTTTAGCCGAGTTTCATTTTGTACACCTAATAAATACCGCGAAAATTGGTGTAACTCAACCAGAAAATGAGGAATGACATCCAAAAATCTAGTCAGAAGGCGACTTTCAACCCCCAAAAAAATGTGAAAAACGAGGAGTTTTCTGGTGTCTTGGTCGAAATTAAGAAAATAGAAAAATCCAGTTTCGGGACTTTTTCCAGACTTTTCGGGCAAAAAGCCAATTGAGAGCGTGGGTCGGCAACCCGGCGCCCGTGTGGCAAAGAGGATATACACCCACAGAGTGTCTCTAAAAATTAAAATCGAGGGGAAAAATACGTTGAAAGGGGGTTTTTTGAGGCCTTAAAACAAGGAAAACTTTTGATAAGTACAAACCGAGAAAAAGGGCCTTAAAGCAGGTGAAATTGGTGTTTCTGTGGCGAGGATGTTCGACCGAAAAATGCAGTAAAGCTCCTTAAAATAAAAAAAGTGTAAATAATGTATTTTGTGGGTTACCAAGCCGAAAAACCGAAGAAAAATCGAGAGTATGTGATTCCTTCCCAGAAAAATCGCCCCTGGAGGATAACACTAATTATTTAATGCCCCATTTTAGCCTTTATAAATAGAAATCAACTCTCATTCTCTTAAAAGGGAACTTCCAGGACATTTCGAGAACCTATTGTTGTTAAATTAAATTAATTGAGAGGAGAGGATGGGTTTTTATCTCTCCATAACGCCTCTCAACGGCGTTAGGTGGCCCCTCCAAAATTCTTTCATACTCTCCAACAATCAGTTATTAAAACAAATTTGGAATTAAAAAAGAAAAATTTAGGTTTCATATTTATTTCACATCTCCGATCAAAATAATAATATTTGTTTAATTTTTATGTTGGGAACAATGTGTTCAATGTAAGAAGGTTAGGTCGGTTTTGAAAAATTTAACTCATTTTCTATTATCATTATAAAGTGATCGGATTACAGTGCAATTTATTCAAACTTTATTTTTAAAGTGTCGAGCTTAAAAATGAATCGTGGAATATTTAATATAGACGTGGAAAACATTTGAAAAATAGAAAAAGAAAGAAGACACGTTGGGGCTTCACGTTTTTAAGGTGAAAAAAAAAATGTCTTTTACGTTACCTCCGAAGGAAAATGCCCTTTACAAAAGGGTGGTGAAATGTTACGAGCACAAAAAGTACAAATACGGTCTGAAGTTCTCGAAGCAGATATTGGCGAACCCGAAATTCGCTGAACACGGTGAGACATTAGCGATGAAAGGTCTCATCTTGAACGGCCTCGGTAAAAAAGAAGAAGCGTACGAGTACGTCAAAAAAGGCCTCAAGAACGACCTCAAGTCCTCAGTTTGCTGGCACGTTTTCGGTCTTCTTCAACGGAGCGACAAAAAGTACGATGAAGCGATCAAATGTTACCGCAACGCTCTAAAGATCGACAAAGAAAACATTCAGATATTGAAGGATCTCAGTTTGCTTCAGATTCAGATGCGGGATTTAGACGGTTTTCGAGAAAGTACTTATCAGATATTCAAACTTAGGCCATCGCAGAGGATTTCCTGGGTCGGCTACGCTGTCGCATGCCATTTAATGAAGGACTTTGATATCGCCATTAAAGCGTTAGACACCTTCGGAAAGGCCATCACCGACGATTTCGAACTTAGCGAAATTCTTTTATATCAGACGATGCTTCTTCAAGAATCGGGCGACGTCAAAGGAGCGATCGACCATCTTGAGCTAAACTACAACAAAATAACCGACAAATGTTCCTTAGAAGAGACATTAGCTTCATTGTACTTACAAATCAACCAGCTCAAAAAAGCCGAAGAACTCGTCCGAAAACTTCTAAACCGCAACCCCGACAATGTCGACTACTACGATTGGCTTTCGCAGTCCCTCGATTTAAAAACGAACCAAGAAAAAGTCGCAATGTTGCGCGATTGCATAAAAGTTTTTCCCAAATCGAGTACTCCGAAAAGGCTTTTATTAAACTTCGCTGAATCCGACGAGTTTAAGGTTGCTCTCGAATGTTACTTAAGAGCTGGCCTGACGAAAGGAATACCATCTTTATTCGTCGATGTCAGATCTTTATATAAAAATCCTGAGAAAGCTTTAATTATCGAACAAGTTATTTTTTCTTTTAAAATTGTTTAGAAGAAAAAGGAACTTTCTATGAAAAAGATAAAGAACCGGAGCCTGTGACAGCTTTGCTTTGGACATATTATTTTTTGGCGCAGCATTACGATTATAAAAGTTGTCCTGAAGAAGCTCTCAAGTACATAAATATTGCTATTGAGCATACGCCTACATTGATTGAGCTTTATGTGACGAAAGCGAAGATTTACAAACATGCCGGCGATGCGTATGAAGCTTCAAAATGGATGGATGAAGCGCAGTCGTTCGACACCGCCGATCGCTACATCAATTCGATTTGCGCCAAATATATGATTCGTGCGAATTTGGTTCTTGAAGCTTGTCTTGTCTGTTCAAATTTTACGACAGAAGGTGAAGACGTTTTTACATATTTGAACGACATTGAATGCATGTCTTTTGAACTTGAATGCGCCAAAGCGTACGCTAGGATGGAAAATTATGGCGAGTCGTTAAAAAAGTGTCATGAAATCGACCGTCATTTTACTCAAATCATTGATGACCAATATGACTTCCATTCGTACTGTTTAAAAAAGATGACTCTGAGGTCCTACGTGAATCTTTTAAGATTAGAAGACGTTTTACGCACTCATCCTTTCTATCAAAAAGCCGCTCATTTTGCGATTGACAACTATTTAAAGATATTCGACCGTCCGACCAAAACGGAAGACCCGATCGACAATAAGGAAGCAGATTTGGATCCAGCTAAGTTGAAAAAGATCAAAAACAAACAAAGAAAAGCTCAGAAAAAAGCTGAGCAGTTGAAAGCTCAAGAGCCGCCCGTTCCTGAAAAGAAGGAACATAAAAGACAAGCCGCTGATCCTGATTCGTTTAAAAAAGTTGAGCTTGTACCTGAAAAACTGGCTAACAACCCAAACCCGTTGGAATCTTCCTTAATATTTTTAAAACCACTTCAGCTTCTCGCTTCAAATAACATAGACACTCATCTTCTATCATATGAAGTCTATCGCCGAATGAACAAATGCCTTTTGATGCTGCAGAGTGTCCATCGTGCATACAACTTGAATAAGGAGCATCCTCTTGTTCATTTCACCCTCATTCATTTTTGTCGTCAGATTCAACTTTGGAAAGAACAAAATTCTTTATCGTCGATTCAAGTCGCCGTCATCGATAAAGTAATGAACCCGATTTTGAACGGAAGATCTTTAAATGAAATAAACAAAGAGTTTCTTAATGCACATCAAGATGATTTATCATGTATTCTTCAAGTTGGAAGAGTAATGTATCTTCTTGATCAATCCAGACAGAAAGAAGCGATAAAATTAGTAACGAATCTCGATGAAAATTTAAAATCGAGAAACATCAAAACCTGTTCGGATGTGTACAATTCGCTGAAGAAGGATTTCGGTCGTTGTGACGATAGCGTTGAGCAGTACAGAAAAGCGTGCCGTGAACTATTTAAGTTCGCAACCGTTTTCTTCTCACCTGAAGACCGCGAGCTGGCGAACCAGATGAAGAATTTAAGCCTCGAACAAACTAGTCAAACGCAGCCAAAGGATGCGACGAGCGAGACGGAAACCGAAGTCGACCAGAGCCAATCGGAGACTCCGCCCAAGAAAAAATCAAACAGAAGTTCAAACAGTCCGAAAAAAGCGTCCGAAAAAATTGGAAAAAAACAACGTTGAGTTTTCTAAATTAAATTTTGTAAAATTGTAATAAGTTTTTACATTTTTGAAAAATAGGGGAAAAAAATTCAAAATATTGAAATGTTATATTTTGGAGGATTGTATCTACACTCTGCTTTATCCTAGCAAGCTAATGTATTTGTTTAAATACATTTTTAAATTTTATTCTTTTTTTTATTCCTTTTAATCTTAACGGATAATTACTGTGATACCCTCAATAGTTGTTTTTTGGATATGTTGGAAACCTTAGATCAGTGTTTCTCAACCTTTTTGAAGCCTGCCCCCCCTGTAAACAAGCATTTAGCGACGCCGCCAAGGGGAGCTTGAAAACGGGAGCCGGATTATAGGTTTTTGGTCCAAAGGGCCGGATTATTGGTTTTCCGACCAAAGTTCCAGAATAAGGGTTTTTTGGACCAAAGGGCCGGATTATAGGTTGACAGACCAAAGGGCCGGATTATAGGTTTCGGACTAAAGGGCTGGATTATAGGTTTTCCGACCAAAGTTCCAGAATGTAGGTTTTTTGGACCAAAGGGCTGGATTATAGGTTTTCCGACCTAAGTTCCAGAATGTAGGTTTTTGGGACCAAAGGGCCGGATTATAGGTTTTCCAAATTTCCAGAATGTAGGTTTTTTTGGACCAAAGGGCCGGATTATAGGTTGACGGACCAAAGGGCCAGATCATAGGTTTTCGGACTAAAGTTCCAGAATAAGGGTTTTTTGGACCAAAGGGCAGGATTATAGGTTTTCGGACCAAAGGGCAGGATTATAGGTTTTCGGACCAAAGTTCCAGAATATAGGTTTTTTTGGACCAAAGGGCCGGATTATAGGTTTTCCAACCAAAGTTCCAGAATATAGATTTTTTGGTCCAAAGGGCCGGATTATAGGTTGACGGACCAAAGGGCCAGATCATAGGTTTTTGGACTAAAGTTCCAGAATAAGGGTTTTTTGGACCAAAGGGCAGGATTATAGGTTTTCGGACCAAAGGGCAGGATTATAGGTTTTCGGACCAAAGTTCCAGAATATAGGTTTTTTTGGACCAAAGGGCCGGATTATAGGTTTTCCAACCAAAGTTCCAGAATATAGATTTTTTGGTCCAAAGGGCCGGATTATAGGTTGACGGACCAAAGGGCCAGATCATAGGTTTTCGGACTAAAGTTCCAGAATAAGGGTTTTTTGGACCAAAGGGCAGGATTATAGGTTTTCGGACCAAAGTTCCAGAATATAGGTTTTTTTGGACCAAAGGGCCGGATTATAGGTTTTCCAACCAAAGTTCCAGAATATAGATTTTTTGGTCCAAAGGGCCGGATTATAGGTTGACGGACCAAAGGGCCAGATCATAGGTTTTCGGACTAAAGTTCCAGAATAAGGGTTTTTTGGACCAAAGGGCAGGATTATAGGTTTTCGGACCAAAGTTCCAGAATATAGGTTTTTTTGGACCAAAGGCCGGATTATAGGTTTTCCAACCAAAGTTCCAGAATATAGATTTTTTGGTCCAAGGGCCGGATTATAGGTTGACGGACCAAAGGGCCAGATCATAGGTTTTCGGTCTAAAGTTCCAGAATAAGGGTTTTTTGGACCAAAGGGCAGGATTATAGGTTTTCGGACCAAAGGGCAGGATTATAGGTTTTCGGACCAAAGGGCAGGATTATAGGTTTTCGGACCAAAGGGCAGGATTATAGGTTTTCGGACCAAAGGGCAGGATTATAGGTTTTCCAACCAAAGTTCCAGAATATAGATCTTTTGGTCCAAAGGGCCGGATTATAGGTTGACGGACCAAAGGGCCAGATCATAGGTTTTCGGACTAAAGTTCCAGAATAAGGGTTTTTTGGACCAAAGGGCCTTTGTCCCTGTGAGTGGATCAGCAACTTGACGGCAAAGTCCAACAAAAAAAGTGAAATGTAAACCCAGCCCTTATTTTTGGACGGGAAACGACTCCATTTCATACAGAAAGGTCCTAATTCATTATTTTAAATGGGAACCCTATGTTTGTATGCTTTTAATCGATTCTAGGCTCAATTTTAAGGCGCTCCTCTGCATTTTTAAAATCTTAATATTTCGTCAGAGCGTGATGTTTCCCCATGCGTGACCTCGTTCATCGAGTCCACAAAACGCCGGGAACTTTTCATAACTCCAGGTTTAAAAACGTCAAAGACTGTCAAAACTCATCAACACATGTTCCTCAAAATTTAAATAATTCCGTATTATTTCCGTTCTATTTTTGTGTCTCAAATGTACGATATTGTGAGAAATGTGCTTGAGAAAGAAACATGGTAAGGCGTTGACGTTTTGCCTTTTCTTTCTACTTTTCTTCTGGATCATTTGGTCGTCCCGTCTTGCCACAGACCCTGATAAAGGTACTATGATTTCATTTTCGGCGTATTTTTTAAATATATGCATTTAGGACACTATTTGGACAAATTTGGTCCACGTGGGAGACACGTGTACAATCCTAAAATTGAAAAATGGCTTGCTCAAGATGAGGAAAAGTTTATTTTGGATTTAGGCGCAGAAGGTAAACCCGGGTACCTTAGCCCTGAAGAAGCGTTAGAATCCGATAAACTCAAATTAAAAGAAGCCTTCAATTTATTGCTCAGTAATAAATTCCATATAATCGCTCACTTTTAGACCCTCGCCATCCCAGGTATGTTTTTCTGACAACTCAAAATTTTATTTATATATTTTTTACAGTTGTTCTTTTATTAAGTATCCAGAAGAACTTCCAAGCACTTCCGTCGTTATTATATTTACTGATGAAAGATGGAGTACTCTTATTCGAACAGTTCACAGTGTCTTGGGAAGGACGAGCGAAAAGTATTTGAAGGAAATCATTTTGGTCGATGATGCTAGTCTGCATGGTAAATTGTTATTATTGTTTAGTTTTTATGATTTTCTTTTGTAGAGGAGCTCAAAGAAAAGTTGGATTACTACATAGAGACAAGACTGCCAAAAATAGTAAAACTCTTCAGGTTGCCAGAAAGGTCTGGGTTGATACGAGCTCGACTGAAAGGAGCTAAAGAAGCGACTGGTGACGTCATAGTCTTTCTTGATGCTCACTGCGAAGTCACCATCGAATGGTATACAAAATTAACTACTTTCCGATACTAATTTCATTAAAAGGTTAGAGCCACTTTTAGCACGGATCAAAGAAAACCCAAAAGCCGTCGTCGTTCCTATCATTGATGTCATCGACGATGTAACTTTAGAATATCAAAACAATGGTGGAAGTTCGAGTTTTGAAGTCGGAGGATTTACATGGTCCGGGCATTTTAATTGGATGTCAATTCCAGAAGAAGAGAAAGTTCGTAGAGGACGAATTTATTCTCCGACAAGGTTTTTATTTTTGGGTTTTTATTTGTTATTTTTAATTAAATTCCAGAACGCCGACAATGGCTGGAGGGTTGTTTGCTATTGATAGAAAGTATTTTTGGGACGTCGGCTCTTATGATGAAGGAATGGATATTTGGGGAGGTGAAAATCTTGAAATGTCATTCAGGGTATGGCTAAATATTCTTTTATGCTAAACCATAAGTACTAGTCTGGAGCTGGCCCCGACGGGAACTTCCTTAAAGAGAAGTATCTATATAGGAGGGGGAAGTATATGGGAAGAGAAGTATACGGAGTGGGAAGTATGTGGGAGGGGAAGTATAACGGAGGGGGAAGTATAACGGAGTAGGAAGTATAATATGGGAGGGAAGTATAACGGAGGGGAAGTATAACGAACGGGGAAGTATAACGGGGGGAAAGTATAAGGAAGGGAAAGTATAACAGAGGGGAAGTATAAGGGAACGAAAGTATAAAGGAAGGGGATGTAGTAGGGAGGGAAGTATAAAGGAGAATTTTCCAAGTTAGTTTTTTTGAAAAATTTTTCGGGCTTTTTTTTTTTTTTTTTTTTTTTTTTTTTTTGAAAAATTTTCTAAGTTTTTTTTTTTGAAAAATGTTCTAAGTTTTTTTTGTCCGAAAAAAAAAAAATTTTTTTTTTCAAAAATTTTCAAAGTTTTTTTCGAAAATTTTCCGGGTTTTCCTTTTTTTTTTTTTTTTTTTTTTTTTTTTCGAAAAATTTTTTAAGCTCTTTTTTTTGAAAATTTTCTAAGTTTTTTTTGTAAAAAAAAAAATTTTTTTTTCGAAAAATTTTCCGGGTTTTTTCTTCTTTTTCTTTTTTTTCTTTTTTCTTTTTTATTTTTTTTTGAAAAATTTTTAAGTTCTTTTTTTCGAAAAATTTTCTAAGTGTCGAGGTAGAAATAATGGGCTCTTTGGCCTACGGATGTGCCTCTCGTAAAGGGTAGAAGTACGAAATTTCTCCCTACTAATAAAAATAGTAATTAAAAAGTGGCAATTTTTTTTGCACCAAAAATTCTTAAAAAATATAAGGAGTAATTGGTGAAAATTTGGTGAAAATCGGATTAACGGTTTCGGCCGCAGCGAATTTTTTAAAATTTCAAACAGACATATCTCCGCCATTTTTTCGAAATTCAAAAATCGCCCTCGTTACATTCTTCTTCACCGGCTAAAGAAATTTGTGTAAAAATTTGGTGAAAATCGGATGAAAACTGTGGCCGTAAAGTGTTCCGGAAAAAAATGCTACTGACGGACGGCCGCACCACATACAAAGTTGAGATCGGTAAAGATCAATATTCGATTTGACCCTCCGGGGTCTGGAAGACCCTTCCCCAAAAACCCGACGTCGAGGGTATCGCAATAACTTCTTTAAGGAAGTTAAAAAAGGGAGTTTGGTGCCATGCGATCAGACTTTCTTTCCAGAATTTAAACCTTTTGAGAGCCCCTTTTTGTTTTTGAATGTCTACTTCCAGGTTTGGCAATGCGGTGGAGTCGTCGAAAATATCCCATGTTCCCGAGTCGGCCATATTTTCCGAAGTTTCCATCCATACAAATTTCCCCACGAAAAAGACACTCATGGCATCAACACCGCCCGTTTAGTCAAAGTTTGGATGGACGAATATCAACGACTATTTTTCTATCATCGACCTGATTTGTTGGTAATTATCTCCCGTCAATTTAATTTCAAAATATAACTTATTTTAGAATGTGGACATCGGTGATATAAGTTCAAGACTTGAACTCAAAAAACGTCTTAACTGCAAGCCGTTTTCATGGTACTTAAAAAATATTTATCCAAGTAAATTCATCCCTGATGAAGACGTTCAGTTTTATGGGCAGGTAAGGGTTTTAATGAAATGAAGCTATTAAATATACTTTTTTAAGGTGTTTACTCCTTCTAATAATATGTGCCTGGACAACCTTCAGAAAGATGAAGAAATTGATTCAAAGCTTGGAATGTTTCCCTGCAACGATAAACTAGTTACAACTCAGGTAGATTTTTAAAAAATTTTGCTTCTTTTTATGACGTAAAATGGTTTTCAACAACCCCAATTTCCTAATCCTCTACTGGGCAAGCTTCAACAGGACAGTTGAATATTAATAGAAAGCATAAAATATTAGTGTACAAAATGAAACTCAGCCACAGGGTAAAAAATTTTGTAGATTTTAGCCGAGTTTCATTTTGTACACCTAGTAGTTAATTTTTTCAAAATTTTTAACATTTTAGGCGTTAAAGTCCATCAAAAGTTGACCTTCTCCGTGCAAGAAGGTTATTGAAGTATAACCATTAAGAAGGTTAATTTTTAAAGGCTTGTAAATCGTAAACCGTTACAGATATTGAAAAAAGCACTAAATAAAATCTGTTGGAAATTTAATTCTCTTTAATTAACTTCCTTAAAGAAGTTATTGCGATACCCTCGACGTCGGGTTTTTGGGGAAGGGTCTTCCAGACCGCGGAGGGTAAAATCGAATATTGATCTTTACCGATCTCAACTTTGTCTGTGTGCCGGCCGGCCGTAGCAATTTTTTCCGGAACACTTTACGGCCACAATTTTCATCCGATTTTACCAAATTTTCACCAAAATTTCTTTAGCCGGTGAAGAAGAATGTAACGAGGGGATTTTTGAATTTCGAAAAAATGGCGGAGATATGTCTGTTTGAAATTTTAAAAAATTCGCTGCGGCCGAACCGTTTATCCGATTTTTACCAATTACTCCTTATATTTTTTAAGAATTTTTGGTGCAAAAAAATTGCCACTTTTTAATTACTATTTTTATTAGTAGGAGAAATTTCGTACTTCTACCCTTTACGAGAGGCACATCCCTAGGCCAAAGAGCCCATTATTTCTACCTCGACACTTAGAAAATTTTTCGAAAAAAGAACTTAAAAATTTTTCAAAAAAAAAAAAAAGAAAAGAAAAAGAAAGAAAAACCCAGAAAATTTTTCGAAAAAAAAAAATTAGAAAATTTTTCGAAAAAAAGAACTTAAATAATTTTTCGAAAAAAAAAAAAAAAAAAAAAAAGGAAAACCCGGAAAAATTTTTCGAAAAAAACTTTGAAAATTTTTGAAAAAAAAAAACTTAGAAAATTTTTCGAAAAAAAAAGTTAAAAAAATTTTTTTTTCTAGTACCTAGAAATTTCGTACTTCTACTCTTTACGAGAGGCACATCCCTAGGCCAAAGAGCCCATTATTTCTACCTTGACACTTAGAAAATTTTTCGAAAAAGAACTTAAAAATTTTTCAAACCAAAAAAAAAAAAAAGAAAAAACCGGAAAATTTTCCGAAACAAATTTTTTTTTTTTACAAAAAAAACTTAGTACTTCCCCGTTCGTTATACTTCCCCTCCCATATACTTCCTACTCCTTTATACTTCCCCCCGTTATACTTCCCCTCCCACATACTTCCCACTCCGTTATACTTCCCCTCCCATATACTTCCCCCTCCTATATTGTTACTTCTCTTTAAGGAAGTTCCCGTCGGGGCCAGCTCCAGACTAGTATTTTTATTCTATTCCTTTTTTCTCTAGGACGCACTGTTTTCAAGATAAATTTATTTTAAAAAAAATTATTTTCCGAAAATGGTGCATCCTAGAAAAAAATAATTAAGTACAAATTTATAGATAATTAAATTTCCTACAATTTCTATTTATTAGGTGTACAATTAATAAAATTATTTCAGTTTTTCTCATTGAGTAATAAAAAACAACTAAGAAGAGAATTCGTATGCGCTCGAAGTGTTGGATTTATGAGCGGAGAAGAAGTCCAACTTACCAAATGCGATAAAAATTATGCACAAAAATGGAAATTCAACCAAGTATTTTTCAAATTTCAATATGTGAACTATTTATATTTTCTTTTAGTTTAACCAAATTGTTCATATACCGACAAGAATGTGT
The DNA here is from genome assembly GCA_014119065.1 of Orius insidiosus. Classification (NCBI taxonomy): domain Eukaryota; kingdom Metazoa; phylum Arthropoda; class Insecta; order Hemiptera; family Anthocoridae; genus Orius; species Orius insidiosus. Next base: position 26,916 of record JACGAQ010000740.1, read on the forward strand.
CTTGACACAGAGAAAAACTCGCCCTCTGCCACTGTCATTCTGCGGCCATGTAATCCTTCAAAACCTTCGCAGATTTGGAAATGGAGGCATTGAATGATCAAATTCTACATCACAAAAGACTGCGATTTCGTTCTTCCTTTTTTTTAAATTATCGATTAAAAAATTATCTTATGTGCAATAATGTTATCCGTCCATTAGTTTTAATTGTAAAAAAAAAAAATAAAATAAAGCGTCAATTTGTTTTAGTTTTCATAGTTTCGTGTCTTTTTTTAATACTAAAAAAAGTATTAAAATCTGGTATGCTAGCCAGTGTTGGGCGTAATCGTAATCACGATTATAATCGCATGTTTCTTAATTACGATTACATTTTTTTCTGCGATTACGATTATAATCGCATTTTTTTAACGATTACGGTTTTTGCGATAATCGTATTTTTTTTCAGCGATTATGGGCGTAATCGTTTTGTTAGCGTTTACGGCTCGTATATGACATTTTACTGAGATTACCTGATGTCAAATACGAGCCGTAAACGCTAACGAAAATTCGATTACGCCCATAATCGCTGGGAAAAAAAATGCGATTACGATTGTAATCGCAGAAAAAAATACGATTATAATGGTAATCGCAGAAAAAAATACAATTACGATTGTAATCGCAAAAAAAATACGATTACAGTTGTAATCGTTAAAAAATGTGATTACAATCGTAATCGCAGAGAAAAATACGAATACGATTGTAATCGTAATTAAGAAACTTGCGATTACGATTACGCCCAACACTGATGCTAGCCCTATAAAAGCCTTTCTTGTAGGCATAGTTGATTATTTTTGTTAAGCAAAAAGCAGAGTGTCTGTAAAAATGGGTAGAAAACAAAATTAGGACAAAAAAAAATTAACATTTTATTTTACAACATAAGAAAAATTATAATACATTTCAGTCAGGTTCAGCATAGTTTGATTCTTCATAACGTTTCTTCGTTTTACTCCATATTTCTCCTTTCGTACGTCCTTTTTTCGTTTCCAGGTTGGCCAAATCGACAGCTTCGGAAGCGCCGAGACCTCGTTTTCCTCTTTGCTGTACCAAAATCGGTTCGAGTAATCCTTTGCTGTCGTCCTTCCCTAATTTTGTGCCTTCTTTCCATCCCATTTTCTCAAGAAGTTTGAAACCTTTGTTTTTCTCGTTGATGGCAAGATCGACGGATGCGACTTCGGTTTTCTCGCTATCATGCGACGAACCTTCAGTCTTTCTTCTTCGCTCGGACCTGTCTTTATATTTACTGTCTACTTTAAAATCGCTTTGACCTTTCGAAAGTCCAAACTTCTGCCTTATTTGATTCTGCTCAAAAAGATGCTGCTCTTTGATATTCCGCGGCTTCGTTTCGCAGTCCGAACAAGTTTTGTCCCCTTCATGAATATGACACACGAGCTCAGTACTGCCAACTGTTAATAAATTCCCATGATGTAGACTTTTAGGTTTGCTTTTATTTAACGATTCCGATAAACGGACTCCATCGATAAATGTTCCATTTCTACTACCTAAGTCAACTATTTTATAAACAGATTCATTATTTTCGTTACTGTAATAAAATCTAGAATGTAATTTGCTAACACTTTTATCTGGTATTAAAACATCATGTTTTCCTTCTCTCCCTAACGTCCCGCCGTATTTTGTGATTAAAAATAACTTCCCGACGGCGATATTTTTGATGTCTGATTTCTGAACGATCAAACGTATACTTGGTGCGACTTGTTTCGTTTCTGCGGGTTTTTGTTCTAATTTTTCTTTTTCGATTAAAACAGGCTTCTTTTCGATGGTGGCTTCTTCTTCGGAACATTCACCGTCTTCTTTTTCTTGATGGTTTCTCTTGATGCGTTTGTTCGCTTTGATCGCTTCGTGGTTGATGACCGGCTCTTTTATTCGGTCGTCGTCTTTGTTGACGTAGGAGTAGAACTTCAATCCTTTTGTCTCCTCGTCGTAATAATAATAAGCACCAGATTGCTGGTAATAATAAAGTTTATAGTCTGGTATGTAATAACAATTTTGGCTTTCGTTATAATACGAGCCAGTCGTTCTATCAAAAACGAAACCCGAATCGCTAACTGTCTGTTCGGCAATAGCTTTACTTCACCGACAATATCGTTTCCCCAATCTTTCACTTCCTCCTGTTCTTCCCATTGAGTCGAAGCATCAACAGTATTCCTCTTAAACTTACTCAAAATCAGTAAAAACTTATAATAGACGAGCTCATCAAGCGCTTTAAGTTCTTCCAGACGTTCCAGGACTAAACGAACCTTTTCTTTGACCTCACCTTCGAGTTCTTGCGGGTCGAAAAATTCTGTCAAATCCATATTTTTCACGAAATTCAGCTATTGAAGACATAAACACACTATTTATTTTGAATAAATTTTGGTTATGAACAGTGAACGGAATCTCACAGAAGAGTCAGCCATTGATGAAACCAAGTGGAGAGATAACAAACTATTGTAACTGGGATTCCGGTTAAAAAATATTTATTCAGCTGAGTTTTTTAAAAGTAGACTAGAGATGAGATCAAAATTGCAAGATTGGGCGTACCAAATTGATTCTTTGATAGACCATGAGGTACGAGACGGCAATCGTTCAAGCATCTTCAGAAAAACTCATTCGTACAATCCAAAAGTTAAAGTTTCTCATTGGTAAATTTATTTATTTATTCTCTATTTTGCACTTTATTATTTTTTTCTAGGATGCACCATTTTCGGAAAATATTTTTTTAAAAATAAATTTATCATGAAAACAGTGCGTCCTAGAGAAAAAATGAATAGAATAAATTAAAGAGAATTAAATTTCCAACAGATTTTATTTAGTGCATTTTTTCAATATCTGTAACGGTTTACGATTTACAAGCCTTTAAAAATTAACCTTCTTTATGGTTATACTTCAATAACCTTCTTACACGGAGAAGGTCAACTTTTGATGGACTTTAACGCCTAAAATGTTAAAATTTTGAAAAAATGAACTACTAGGTGTACAAAATGAAACTCGGCTAAAATCTACAAAATTCAAATTTACCCTGTGGCTGAGTTTCATTTTGTAAACCTAACACTCTCAGCGCGGCAAGCCCAACTGGCAAATCTCACCCTGGGGCGGGAAAATTTTTTTTCGTCAAACTACTTAATTACCTCCAAAAACATTAATAATGAAGTATAAATTAATTTGGCATGTTATTTATGCCAAAATAAGGCTTAATTGTCCCTCACAAAAGATCAGATTTGTAGGCAATCCCGCAATGTTTTTCCCCTTCTCATACCATTTTGGAACTGTTACTAGGATCAACTTCTCTAAGTGGTCAACCTATTACTTTTAGCCATTAGCTTAATTTTTTTTAAATATTTTATTACATTTGCTCGTTATATATTTTTGTGTGGATACATTTTCACGGGTGCGAATATTTTAGGTACCTACTCAAATTATTCAAAATTGCTTTTCTGATGACAAAAAATAAAAAAATAAGTCACTAGCCATTTGTAACGGCTTGGGATTCCCGAAAAAACCGTTGGGATTAGAAAGGAAACTTGTGTTAATTTAACGATTTTTTTGTCAAAACGGGCTCTTAATAAGTAAGTAGGTAAAGATTATCTCAAATCCGGTGAAATAAACTGGGGGAAAAACGTTAAAAAAAAATTTTATAGAAAAAAAACTGCGCGGATCACTACGATAATGAAAAGTTGTTGAACTAAAAAATTTTTGAAGAGCGGAAATGGGTAGTTATTTATTTTTTCTAAGTGCAAAAACTAAAATAAAATTGAATAATTTTAAATAAAATCTACTTAAAAAATCTAAAGGCCTTAATAAAGTTGGAAAAGGTAAAAAGTAACGAACTTGTTTTTAGAGTGAAACATAGAACGAACTGCTACCGTTCAAAGTTTTAGTTTCCGAATTCGCCACTGCTCTTAACCGCTCGGAAGTCTTTACTTTTTTTTTAAATTATACTAAAAAAATGATTGTAACTTATGATCGTTGTACCTAATAAATAATTTTGTGTTTAATTTAACTTAATAGAACAAAAAATTAATAAGTTTGTAAAGAAATTACCCGAAATTAATAGTAACAGGTCCAAATGTGAGAAGGAACGCTTTTGGTTTTTTCTACTCTTTTGGTCTAAAAGCTAAATAATATAATAAAAACGGCAAAAAGTTGTGATCATAAGTTAATTAATAGTTTAAAATTATTATTTTAAAAAACTTACAGTAAAAAAGTAGAAAATAATCCAAAATTGAACTGAAAACGACTCCGTGAAGTAGCTGGTATAACTGTCTACTTAGAAAGTCAAAATCGAAATGAAGAAAAAGGTCTAGAGTCAAGCTAAAGCCTTATTTAGGTATAAAAACCCTTTAGGAATTAATGTATGTCAACGGTTGTGTGAAATTCACTGTTTTAAGCATCGAAAATCGCTTTTTAAAAGACGCATGAACGGTCGATGTATACATTGAGCCGCCTGGAGAAGGGAACTTTCTACTCAATGTATACATCGACCCGCGCTGAGAGTGCTAATAAATAAAAATTGCAGGAAATTTAATTCTCTATAAAGGCTCCCGAAGGGTTAGGGGGGCGATTTGGCCCCAGTGGAATTTCGGCCTGAAAATTTAGGAGCATCCAGTAGGTCTATAGAGAGGCCTACTGGTAAGTTTTGAAGGCCCTATGACGCCCATGCTGTCGGTGAGAGCGTTGAACGTGTAGCAAACCACGCGTTTCTTAACCATTCACGTTTTAATTTTTCCTGAAGAGCCAAATCGAAAATTCGACGGTCGGCCAACGCCAATACTTCATAAACCGTGTGAGAACAACTCCTATTTTTTGGTAGCTAGCAAAAAATTGATTATATTGATTTCATGCGATTTTCTGAGAAAATGCGCACGGAAAATTCAACATTTTCCATCAAAAACACCTGTTAAAAAAATCGCGCCACTTTTTAACCACTACTAAAACGTTCCTTTTTATACTAGAAAAGCCCCCAATTTTTTTCATAATTTTAAAATTGGTGGTACGGTGTCGTTTTCAAAGAAAACCACGACGATTTTATTGGTTTTTCACCATTTTTTTGATCATGAACCAAATAAACAATAAGAAAGTTTCCCTCTGACTCTTAAAAGTAAAAAGTAAACATTTAATTTAAATAATATACTTATTTTTACATAATACCGAAGCATATGTATTATTTAAATTAAATAATATTACTTATGCTGTACTCAATAGGTATTTCCCAACTACCTACTAACTTTGGTTTCAATGGGTATTTTTTTTCTATTTCAAAAACTTAGGACAATTATTATGTGAAAGGTCTTAAAAAATAAAATTATTAATTAATAAATAAAAATAAAAACTTTAGTGTCAATGTAGAAGTCTGCATCGAGGACAGTGATTTACAATATAGGCAGCAAAACGTTGGCCCTTATCTTTGACGGCACATATGTTCGGCACGAAAAAAGCGCCAACAACGTCTATCAAAGGAAGTCGTTCTCCGGGCAAAAAAAAAAAAAAAAAAGATGCCGAAAACTTAAAAAAAAACTAGTCGCATGCTACGTCCTCAACCTGCTGCAAATACGTTGGCAGAGCTGGTTGAAAAAGAAGGTTGGGGTTGGACTCGGAAAAAGGTAATTTTCAAACAAGTTACAGTTTCTGAAATACCGGATTTTCCCGAAATGACACTGTTGTGCCGTCAAGGGGCAACGTGTTGCTGCCTATGTTGTGAATTTTTCTAGCGACTGGCGACGTATGAAGTTCGATCAAATCCTTTTGTGAAACAGAGGAAAATCCGAAACGAGTAGGTAACACGTATTTTTCGAAAGATTTAAGAACGGAATGGCAAAAGTGAGATACATACTTGATGCTCATTATCGAGTCCAAGTATTGATGCAATTAAAGCGTATGAATTTTCTGTTCTTAGTTTAATCAAAAAAGTTACTGGTGTTTGTATCACTGTCCTCGATGCAGACTTCTTCATTGACACTAAAGTTTTTATTTTTATTTATTAATTAATAATTTTATTTTTTAAGACCTTTCACATAATAATTGTCCTAAGTTTTTGAAATAGAAAAAAAATACCCATTGAAACCAAAGTTAGTAGGTAGTTGGGAAATACCTATTGAGTACAGCATAAGTAATATTATTTAATTTAAATAATACATATGCTTCGGTATTATGTAAAAATAAGTATATTATTTAAATTAAATGTTTACTTTTTTACTTTTTAAGAGTCAGAGGGAAACTTTCTTATTGTTTATTTGGTTCATGATCAAAAAAATGGTGAAAAACCAATAAAATCGTCGTGGTTTTCTTTGAAAACGACACCGTACCACCAATTTTAAAATTATGAAAAAAATTGGGGGCTTTTCTAGTATAAAAAGGAACGTTTTAGTAGTGGTTAAAAAGTGGCGCGATTTTTTTAACAGGTGTTTTTGATGGAAAATGTTGAATTTTCCGTGCGCATTTTCTCAGAAAATCGCATGAAATCAATATAATCAATTTTTTGCTAGCTACCAAAAAAATAGGAGTTGTTCTCAACACGGTTTATGAAGTATTGGCGTTGGCCGACCGTCGAATTTTCGATTTGGCTCTTCAGGAAAAATTAAAACGTGAATGGTTAAGAAACGCGTGGTTTGCTACACGTTCAACGCTCTCACCGACAGCATGGGCGTCATAGGGCCTTCAAAACTTACCAGTAGGCCTCTCTATAGACCTACTGGATGCTCCTAAATTTCAGGCCGAAATTCCACTGGGGCCAAATCGCCCCCCAAACCCTTCGGGAGCCTTTGTACTTAATTATTTTTTTCTAGGATGCACGATTTTCGGAAAATAATTTTTTTAAAAATTAATTTATCTTGAAAACCGTGCGTCCTAGAGAAAAAATGAATAGAATAAAAATTAAAGAGAATTAAATTTCCAACACATTTATTTAGTGCATTTTTTCAATATCTGTAACGGTTTACGATTCACAAGCCTTTAAAAATTAACCTTCTTAAAGGTTATACTTCAATAACCTTCTTACACGGAGAAGGTCAACTTTTGATGGACTTTAACGCCTAAAATGTTCAAAGTTTTGAAAAAATGAACTACTAGGTGTACAAAATGAAACTCGGCTAAAATCTACAAAATTCAAATTACCCTGTGGCTGAGTTTCATTTTGTACACCTAATAAAATATTTTTTATTTATTTCCTTCAGGGAGTATAAATTGGCATCTTTACCCTACGACAATGTGACACATGATCAAAAGTTTTCGGTTTACGACAGACTCGGCACTTCCAATGAACCGACTCCGATTTCGGAAACGAAAGACGCCTTGTTAAAAGGGATTCAGAAGGAAACGCGCTATTCAAAAGCTCGTCATCGACCTATGATAAATATAATCACATATCCAACAACTCTGTAAGTACATCAAAATCCCGCCTAAAGCAGTGGCGTCGCTAGCCGGTTCAACCAATAGCGACGCCACTAAAGAACCAATGAGATTTGTTTAAGGCACCTAACCTATTTTTCAGAGGAGAAAGACGGAGAGAGATGAGTCTATTGACAAATTTTAACTACCAGCATCCAAATATAATAAAACCGATACAAAACCACAATGTATCGCGACTATCAATGCCCTCGACCACTAAAAACCAAGTTTATCTCAAACGTAAATCTAATTTTTATCAAATTTATTTAAAAATATTCTTTGAAAAAGGTCGAATGCAGAAAAGTTGAGACCAAACACAGAAAACTAAGTATATTCCCAGTCTGGGATATGATCCGCCCTGGATATAATAAATTCATGGATGAAAATTTGGAAAAGTTTATAAAGTGTACTTCGACGACTCCTCCGCCGTATAGTCTTGACTACCCACCGGAAGAAACATAGAAAAGACTTAAATAAAACATATGTTATTTCATTTTATTTTTATATAATGGAAGAAAGGTTGCACGAGCCGCAGAGAATATGGGATAATTCGTTGCCTCTTTTGAAATACGATTCGCCTGAAAAGTTAGAACCTCCTGTACCTAAAGAACCAAAAGTCGCCATTTTTAAATTTAAAAAATTTAAATAGGTTTTTAGAAAGAAAATTGCATGAAGAAGAAAAAATTTGGGAGGAAGAAGAAGATAAAGGACAATAAGGGAAATTCTTGATATCATTTTTCCACCTAGAAGATGGATGGATCAAGATGGTTACTGGATGCAAAGTGTAAGAAAAAGTATTTTATTAGGTGTACAAAATGAAACTCGCCACAGGGTTTTGAATTTTGTAGATTTTCATTTGTACACCTAGTAGTTCATTTTTTCAAAATTTTAAACATTTTAGGCGTTAAAGTCCATCAAAAGTTGACCTTCTCAACGAAGGTTATTGAAGTATAACCATTAAGAAGGTTAATTTTTAAAGGCTTGTAAATCGTAAACCGTTACAGATATTGAAAAAATGCACTAAATAAAATCTGTTGGAAATTTAATTCTCTTTAATTTTTATTCTATTCATTTTTTCTCTAGGACGCACTGTTTTCAAGATAAATTTATTTAAAAAAAAATTATTTTCCGAAAATGGTGCATCCTAGAAAAAAATAATTAAGTACAAATTATAGAGAATTAAATTTCCTACAATTTTTATTTATTAGGTGTACAAAATGAAACTCAGCCACAGGGTAAATTTGAATTTTGTAGATTTTAGCCGAGTTTCATTTTGTACACCTAATATGACGCTTTTTTTTTTAGGTAAGTGATGGACGTATAAGCCGAAATGATGTCTTCAGACTGCAAGAACAACTTGAATTTAGACTTGAAGAAAGAAAAGCCAAGCTTGAAGGATATTGTCCCATCCGTAGATGGATTTACCGTGATCTTTTCAGTAAAATATTCCAATAATGTTGACCTTCTAAAAATGCTTCTAGATGAGTTGATCCGCCAAGAAATAATCATGTGCCCAGAACGAGGCTATTTACTTTCGAAAATACGAGATGAATTCAAACTCTGGGAATCTGCCATGAACGCCATGTATGAAAACAGTGTAATTTATGGGGTGAAAAAAAATGTTGAAGCCAAACACGATTTAGCTTCCGTTTCAAAATCGGCTCTCAACGAAGGTTTGAACATGAGACAACAACGAAAGAAATCCAAATATCCAAGATGCCATAATCATGGCGGAAAAACGATACGAAGAAAATATGACACACCTAGAAAATAAATTCAAAGAAAAAATTGATTTTTATACTAAACTCAATAATACAATACAGGTAGCTTCTTAATTTTAAAAATTTCTCAATTTTCTTTTTTCAAGGCACAAATCAATGCGATAACTCAGCCGAGAAAATTTTTGATTCCGATGTTGAAAAGTGAAAAAAGACCTTCAGATATTTCTCAAATGGATTCTTCAGATTTTTTCCCATCTCATAAAGGGTCCAGGCAAACTTACATAAAATTAAAAGATTCCGATTAAACATATGAATTTTATTTTATAAAAAAAATTTACAATGGAAGGAGCTCAGATGTACGCTGGTATGATAGATTTAGACGAACTTGTCCCAAATCATGAAACATGGTTGACTCGAAAAGTGAACTCATGGGAAACACTTTTAAGATTTACAAACCCATTCGAGGTTCAGAATGTCAACGCAAAAAAGCCTCCAGTCAAGGTTTTTTTAAAAATATTCAAAAATTATTTAATTAAATTTTAGCCGGCGCCTAGGGTGAAGAAAGAGTTTAAAAAGTCGAGTGTACTTTTGGCAGACACGAGCGCTGAAAGGCAAGGAGTTCTTGATTTGATTTCACCGCCCAGAATGTGGGAAGAAAACGGAAAAACTTGGATGCAGCAAGTTAGTCGAAAATTGTCCTTTTCGCTTTGGGGGGTGGGGCTTTGATGCTGACGAAGATTCTAAGAGATTCAATGACCACATGCAGGGAGACCTAAAGACAGGGTTGAACCAAACCAAAGTCCGTATTCTACTTGGTCTGCTAAAGAAACTCAGCAAACACCTTCAAAAGTGACGGAGGACATCACCGTTTCAGTAGGGAAGAAGAGAAAAAGAGAACGGAGCATTGTGATTGCGATGGCGAGGTTCATGCCTGGGGGAAGAAAAATCTACCCATTGAACGACGTGATCTCTGTCCAACTCAGGATGCTTATCAAAAGCCTGGAACTGGACAAAGATCTCTTAGCTAGAAGGACTCACAAAGTGAACAATGCCCTGCATAATATTAGGTGTACAAAATGAAACTCGGCTAAAATCAACAAAATTCAAATTTACCCTGTGGCTGAGTTTCATTTTGTACACCTAATAAATAAAATTGTAGGAAATTTAATTCTCTATAAATTTGCACTTAATTATTTTTTTCTAGGATGCACCATTTTCGGAAAATAATTTTTTGTTTTTAATAATTTTATCTTGAAAACAGTGCGTCCTAGCGAAAAAATGAATAGAATAAAAATTAAAGAGAATTAAATTTCCAACAGATTTTATTTAGTGCGTTTTTTCAATATCTGTAACGGTTTACGATTTACAAGCCTTTAAAAATTAACCTTCTTAATGGTTATACTTCAATAACCTTCTTACACGGAGGTCAACTTTTGATGGACTTTAACGCCTAAAATGTTCAAAGTTTTGAAAAATGAACTACTAGGTGTACAAAATGAAACTCGGCTAAAATCTACAAAATTCACCCTGTGGCTGAGTTTCATTTTGTACACCTAATATATCTTTTAGGTTTCTCCTCAACCGACACATCGATGTCAAATACAACTTTTGCGAGAACGAGTCGACCAACTTTTAAACGATTGGGGAGCCAGAGATTTCGGCATATGCCCTAGAAGGATCCTCATTCATCAACAGGCGTTCGGTATTTCTCTCATATTTTATCACATCGAATAAAATATTTTAGACGAAATAATCAGACAGGTGACTGTAAGCTGCGCCGAGCGTGGCCTCTGTTTGCTCAGAGTACGAGACGAACTAAAAATGACGTTTACTTCATATAAAGTCATGTTTGACGACTTTCCTTATATATTGTGACAAAAAGCTAGCACCTGTATTTATAAATTCTTAAGTACCCACTAATCCTGAACAGTTGATTGACAGTCTAGTACCGTTGAGGGAAGAAAAAGCCATTTTGGAACAAGAAATTCAAGAATTAAAAGATGAAATTGAGGCAATGAATATGCTTTATGAAATAACTCAAAGACAAATAGCCGAAAAACGTCATGCAGAAAATGAATCTCACAAAGATTATTTGAAATCTCACACAAGAACTATGCATCAGATAAAGGTTTAAACAATTCAAATCATTTTTACTAATGCATCTTTAGAAACTTATAGCGGTCTTTCAAAAGCCGTTGATTCAACCAGAAACGGAGGAAGTGAAAAAAGAAGAGAGTAGGCGTAAAATAAAGAAGACGCCAGTTTCTGACGAGAAACTTGACAGGATCGAACGTGAAGAGCAAATCAGGAAACAAAAACGTCTTAGAAGAACGAAAATCAAAACTTTCAAAGTACAAAGAGTAAAAAAGATGAATGAAAAATTGAGAAAACAGTTTGAAAAAGATATGCTCGGAAGAACGCACAAAACGAAAGAAAATCTAAATAAAATAGAAAGTGAAGAATCCTCTCATTAGTTAATAAATATTAGTGCAAGGTATATTTATCTGTTTTCACGTAGGTTTATATACAGGGTGTCCGAAAACACGTCTGGGAGAGCGTTAAAAAGTGGTTTTATAGTTCAATGTAAACCCCCCTAATTTAAATCAAAGAATTTGATGGTGTACTTTAAAATGCGTTTGGATATACAGGGTGTCCCAACAAACCTAACTTCGTTATTTCAAGTGAGAACCCATATTTTTTATTTCAGATTCGTAATCTACGCAAAAATTCAAGTGGATTTGACTCTTTTATGACCATTTTCGACAACTTTAAAAAATGTCAAATTTTAGCGTTTTTTTTGCGCTAAAATCCGTTAAAATCGGCCTAAGAGACTCATTTTTTTTAAATCCCACTTATTTTTTTTCCCGAAGATTCCAACTGTCTTAAATTCGAGCATCTTCGCATTCTGCATCAAGATATTTCGTCACTAACGGCCTTTTTTCAAGTTAGAACCCCAAATTTTTAGTTCAGAAATGAAAATTTGCGTTGTTAAAGGAATTTTTCTTTCGGACCACAAATTTTGAAAGAGCTACAGCGTGATGCAGAATGCGAAGATGCTCGAATTTGTGACAGTTGGAATCTTCGGAAAAAAATAAGTGGAATTTAAAAAAAATGAGTCTCTTAGGTCGATTTTAACGGATTTTAGCGCAAAAAACGATAAAATTCGCCATTTTTTAAAGTTGTCGAAAATGGTCATAAAAATAGTTTGACTATTAAAAAATAGACTTGAAATTTTGCGTAGATTACGAATCTGAAATAAAACATAGGGGTTCTCATTTGAAATAACGAAGTTAGTTCTGTTTGGGACACCCTGTATATCCAAACGCATTTTAAAGTACACCATCAAATTCTTTGATTTAAATTAGGGGGGTTTACATTTAACTTTCTTTCATAAAACCACTTTTTAACGCTCTCCCAGACGTGCCATGTGTTTCCGGACACCCTGTATATATTTTTAAAGTCTTTGGGGTCTTCGAGGTCTTTGGAGTCCATGGTGTAAACGTTCGTTTACGAACGGAGTCTGGTCGATTCTTCTGATCGTTTTGCCGATTAATCGTCAATCGTCAATCGTCTTTTGCCGACGGTTTTAATCGTCAATCGCCTTTTTTCCGACCAATCGTCAATCGTCGACTGCCGATCAATCGTCAGTCGTCTTTGCCGACTAATCGTCAATCGTCTTTGACGATGGGTTCTAATCGTCAATCACCTTTGCCGATTCCTTTGCAGACTGATGTAATCGTCAATCGTCTTTGCCGATGGTTCTAATCGTCAATCGTCTTTGTCGATTCCTTGCCGACTATTCTGTTACCAAGAGACGACTCGTCACAAACAGCCGACTGCCGAGATTTCCCGCAGGTTGAGTCTACGATAATCGCCTTTGCCGATCTCTCCCGTAAAACACACAACTTACTCACTATCACCACTCGGACTTAACTGACTGTCTGTCTCTTTATTCGACGTTTCTCGGCTTATACACCTTCGGCTTCCCCGGGAGGGGTTCCCTATCAGCCCTCTTTTTGGCAGCTCCCGTCGGGTGGCGCATTCTCTCCGCAGTTTCCTTACTAATGGTTTCTCTTTGTCCTACGCTTGACAAGTGGCGCTCTATGTTGATAGGTTTTCTTACGTTTACAATGGTGGTCTTTGATGGTGGCTGTCCTTTGCATTTTCCGAATTTTTTTTCTTTTTTAGCGTCGTTGAAACACCGAAGTTAAGCAACGCCCGGCATGGATTAGATTATGGATAGCTCCTGTTCTAATCCAAGTTCTGTAGATTCCACTGTTTGGCCACTCCATTGGAGTTGGCAAGGGCACCACGGAAATATGCCAATTTCCGTCGTATTTTAAAATTATTACTCGCTGACTATTATTGTGATCGATCGATTCTCTCACAGAGTGATTGCTTCAACTTGAACATGTTTTTTACCATTTCATTTTCGTTCAATATGGGAAAACGACGTCTTCCATCGTTCATTTTTCATCTTTTCGCCTTTTCGGCGTTCTTCCTACCAACGCAGCCTTCAAAAAAACGACAAAATTTTGGCTCTTTTATTCCTTTCATTGTCATTTTTCTCATTTTGTACTCTAACCACATTCGTTTATGAACGTTTAACTGAGAAAGAAATAACCAATTTAAATCCTATGAGTATAACTTTATACATCTTTTTAAGATCTATGAGATACTCAATAATGTTAATTCATTTATTAGTTATATACAAAAATAAAAAAAAGTTTAATTTTATAATACATTATCTAAAAAATGCAAGACTAACTCCACCTTTCGTGGTTACAATGGTAGCTTTTCTTTTTGTATATATTTCTGTCGGGAATGAAGTTAAAGATACTATTCATATTAAAATAAGTTACGCTGTAAGCGCGGTATACAGTGGAGCACAAATAACGGCTGTAGTCTCAACCTGCATGCTTTTCTGTATCGCGTTGGAACCTGCTCAGGAATCGTTCAGAGCCAACCGTTTTAACCTCCGGATTAAAAATGTAAAGGTTATTTTAAACCGCCATTATCGGAATCTCGATTATACCCAAAAAGTCGCAAATTTCTTCTCGTTGCAATTGTTAGTTTCCTTTGCTTACTTTAGTTGTCATTTTGTTTATTGTGCCTACAACGCGATTAGCACTATGTTTTATGAAAATGGGACTGTTTGGTTTTGGTTCATCATTTACTCGACGACGAGTTTTCTCATGATTTTTTACATATCGAGAAAATGCGAATGTTTACGAGTTGAGGTAAGCAATTTTTTGTTCTTTGGTTTACTTTGCAATAAAACTAACCACAATGAAGCATATACACCCTGTCCGGAAACACATGGCAAGCGTGTGGGAGAGCGTTAAAAAGTGGTTTTACGAAAAAAGTTAAATGTAAACCCCCCTTAATTTAAATCAAAGAATTTGATGGTGTAGTTTAAATCCGCCTGGGTATACAGGGTGTCCCAGACACAACCTAACTTCGTTATTTCAAATGAGAACCCCTATTTTTTATTTCAGATTCATAATCTACGCAAATTTCAAGTAGATTTGAGTACTCATATGACAATTTTGGACAACTTTTAAAAAATGTAAAATTTAGCATTTTTTGCGCTAAAATCCGTTAAAATTGACCTAGGAGACTCGTTTTTTTTTAATTCCACTTATTTTTTCCCGAAGAATCCAACTGTCTCAAATTTGAGCATCTTCGCATTCTGCATCACGAGATTTCGTCGCTAATGGCCTTTTTCAAGTTAGAACCCAAATTTTAGTTCAGAAATGAAAATTTTCCCAGACGCTTGCCATGTGTTTCCGGACACCCTGTATAGGTTAGACTGGTTTATTAAACTTTTGTGTGCACCTTGCTGGCGGATAATTCTGGGGTACCAGAAATGGTACTTTGCTTAAAAAGTAATTTCTAAACCGATTTTCCTGTAACGATTCGACGTTGTTGATGCTCGGATAGCAAAAATGGTTGAGAGTAGATCTGGAATATCTGGA
The DNA here is from genome assembly GCA_014119065.1 of Orius insidiosus. Lineage (NCBI taxonomy): Eukaryota > Metazoa > Arthropoda > Insecta > Hemiptera > Anthocoridae > Orius > Orius insidiosus. The sequence goes on from JACGAQ010000740.1 coordinate 42,031, forward strand.
TGCAATAGATTTGATTCGCTTGTGATTTTTAGTCCCTGTTACCGTTATTTTAATTACACAATTTTCTCCCGAAACCTGTGACTCAGAATGTGATTTAGAGTCTCTGTTATCTGTAGTAGCTTAATTATTTTAATTTTTATAGACACTCCGCTGCCAACCCTAATACTTGGGCGCCCTATCACGCCTATAAATATACATTTCGCCTATAAAAAAAAGCTCCTGTAAATATAATAGGTGGCGTCCAGTAAAGTAACCCATTTCTTATAACCTCTAAGTTGGTTCCCTCTCTTTTGAAGTTCCCCTCAAGAATCTTGCGAACACAATAGAATCGATTCTAACAATCGATATCTCTAGTTCCCGAATCCAAAATCACTTTTGTTCTTTACTTTTTAGCTTATTTAACAATATTTAAGGTTTCTTCGGTTTGCCACGGAGGAAAGCCCTTTTAAGTTTGATCTTTTTCCCCATTTACGATCCAATTTTTGTCGTTTTTTAGATTTATTGCTCGTCATTATTACGATCGATCGATTCTCTCACAGAGTGATTGCTTCAACATGAACATGTTTTTAACCATATCATTTTCGTTTAATATGGGAAAAACAGGTGGTCTTCCATCGTTCATTTTATCATCTTTTCGCCTTTTCGGCGTTCTTCCTACCAACACAGCCTTCAAAAAAACGACAAAATTTTGGCTTTTTTATTCCTTTTCGTTGTCATTTTTCTCATTTTGTACTCTAACCACCTTCGTTTATGAACGTTTAACTGAGAAAAAAATAACCAACTTAAATCCTATGAGTAAAGCTTTGTACATTTTTTTAAGATCTACGAGATATTCAATAATGTTAATTCATTTATTAGTTATATACAAAAATAAAAAAAAGTTTAATTTTATAATACATTATCTAAAAAATTCGAGACTAACTCCATCTTTCGTGTTTACAATGGTAGCTCTTCTTTTTGTATTTATTTCTATTGGGCTTGAAGTTAGAGATGCTTTGGATATAAAAATAAGTTACGTTGTAAGCGCGATATACAGTGGAACACAAATAACGGTTGTAGTCTCAACCTGCATGCTTTTCTGCATCGCGTTAGAACCTGCTCAGGAAACGTTAAGAGCCGACCGTTCTATCCTCCGGATCAAAAATCTTAAAATTATTTTAAAACGCCATTATCGGAATCTCGATTATACCCAAAAGTAGCAAATTTCTTCTCGTTGCAATTGTTAGTTTCCTTTGCTTACTTTAGTTGTCATTTTGTTTATTGTGTGTATAATTTAATTAGAACCGCTTTTTACGAAAGTGGGTCTATTTGGTTCAAAGTTTCGTTTCTCTTTTACTCGACCACGAGTTTTCTTATGATTTTTTACATATCGAGAAAATGCGAATGTTTACGAGTTGAGGTAAGCAATTTTTTTTCTTCTTTTTTGGCTTACTGGTTACTCTGTACCACACGCGAAAGGGTATTTGGAGCTTGGAAAAAGACAGCGATATGTGTGCGAGGGAGAGAGAAAACCGAAATTTTGGGCAGTTCTCACGCTTCTAAAATTGGTCCGATTTGATTTTTTCAAATTGGAATGTACTCAGTGGTACAGTACAGAATTCGGAATCTAAAAAAAAAATTTTTTTTTGCCGCCAAAATCAAAATTTTGAGCCAAAATTTGTAAATTTTGCAAAATTTGAAAAAGTGGTCAACAGCCCAGAATCGTTAAAAAATCCTGAATCCAACGACGTTAGTATCATAAAGATCGGATAAAAAATGGCGTCCGAAACGCGAAAATGCGAATTTCCGTTTGATGTTCGCCGCCCGTCTACGTCAGCGTTGGGTGAAATTTTGATGTTTCTTTCGATATTCAGTCTTTCTCTGCCGAATCCTTGGTTTTTATTTTTTTTAACACAAATTTCTTTAGCCGGTGAAGAAGAATGTAACGAGGGCGATTTTTGAATTTCGAAAAAATGGCGGAGATATGTCTGTTTGAAATTTTAAAAAATTTGCTGCGGCCGAACCGTTAATCCGATTTTCACCAAATTTTCACCAATTACTCCTTATATTTTTTAAGAATTTTTGGGGTAAAAAAATTGCGACTTTTTTATATATAATTTTTTTTAGTAAGGAGAAATTTCGTACTTCTACCCTTTACGAGAGGCACATCCCTAGGCCAAAGAGCCCATTATTTCTACCTTGACACTTTGAAAATTTTTCGAAAAAAAGAACTTAAAATTTTTTCAAAAAAAAAAAAAAAGGGTATAAGAAAAACCCGGAAAATTTTTCAAAAAAAAAATTTTTTTTGACAAAAAAACTTAAAAAATTTTTGGAAAAAAAAATTTTTTTTCGGACAAAAAAAACTTAGAAAATTTTTCGAAAAAAAACTTAGAAAATTTTTAAAAAAAAAAGAACTTAGAAAATTTTTCAAAAAAAAAACTTAGAAGTAAGAGTACATTCCAATTAGAAAAAATCAAATCGGACCAATTTTAGAAGTGTGAGAACTGCCCAAAATTTCGGTTTTCTCTCTCCCTCGCACTCGTATCTTCTGTCTAACATAGAGTTGCCACACTTGTCGTCCCCTTTCACCTCAATAGACAAGTTAGACAAATATTTCAGTCGATTTGAACATTTTAAATATTAGAAAAGAAATCTACCTCTTTTTCTTCGCTACAGTAGGGCCATTACTTTAATTAATTTTCTCCCAAAACCTGTGACATCTATTATGGATTTTGAGCAACAAATTACACACAATCTTTTCGTATAAACATGTAAACAAGGCAATTTCTCAGACATATCGATTAAATAATCTTTCGATTGATGATTTATGACTAATACAGTCGTCAACGTAGTACGAAATGAAAGTCGGACTTCGTTATTTTGTTTTCTGCTTGTTTCGTCTTCTGGGAGTTTTTCCATTCAAAAATATCTCCTCGAGAGCTCTGGATGGCTTTTATATTCATTTTGTTTACCCTTTGTTTCGACGAGTGCCTTCATTTTTACCCTTTTTATCAAAAAAGTTTATATGATTTGGAAGAATCACTGGTTTCTTTACTTTTCATATCTACAAGAACGATAAGAATTTTAGTGACGTTTATTCATTTAAATTCCATTAAAAAAATAAAAAAATTTTCAAATTGATTTTAAAAATTTTAAAAATCTATGATCAAGCACCCTCATTAAATTGTCCTTTATTTATAATTCTTCTTCTTTCTATTTCTACATTTTTAGATTTAATAAGTTCTTTGGGTTCTAATAAATTCAGATTGTTTTCTTGTTTTCAATCTGCTTTGCAAAAATCATCTATAACTTTCTGCTGTTTAGTTTTCTGCTTCACTTTAGATTCGTCAGAAAAGTGGTTGATGTCATGTCGAATAAAGATGAAGGTCGAAAATTTAAATTTGATTTTAAAAAAGCGTAATCAAATCCTTGATTTCGTTCGAAAATTCGTCGAGTTCTACAGTTTACAGTTGTTTTTTGCACACGTTTATTTCACGATGAACATTATTCAGTACAGTTTTTATTTCAGTCAATTTTTTAATGAAAAGACCGACTTTCATTATTTGGCGTGGTTTTTCACTGGTGGTGCTCAAAGTTTTTTATTGGTCTCTTGGTCGCGAGGAAATGTGAATGCTTTCGATATGAGGTAAGAATGGTGTCGACTTTCCAGCAAGGTATTTCAAAGTACTAGTCTGGAGCTGGCCCCGACGGAACTTCCTTAAAGAGAAGTATCTATATAGGAGGGGGAAGTATATGGGAGGAGAAGTATAACGGAGTGGGAAGTATGTGGGAGGGAAGTATAACGGAGGGGGAAGTATAACGAACGGGGAAGTATAACGGAGGGGGAAGTATAACGAACGGGGAAGTATAACGGAGGGGAAAGTATAAGGAAGGGGAAAGTATAACAGAGGGGGAAGTATAATGGAGGGGGAAGTATAAGGGAACGAAAGTATAAAGGCATGGGGATGTAGTAGGGAGGGAAAGTATAAAGGAGAATTTTCCAAGTTAGTTTTTTCGAAAAATTTTCGGGCTTTTTTTTTTTTTTTTTTTTTTCGAAAAATTTTCTAAGTTCTTTTTTTTGAAAAATGTTCTAAGTTTTTTTGTCCGAAAAAAAAAATTTTTTTTTTTTCAAAAAATTTTCAAAGTTTTTTTCGAAAAATTTTCCGGGTTTTCCTTTTTTTTTTTTTTTTTTTTTTTCGAAAATTTTTTAAGTTTTTTTTTTCGAAAAATTTTCCGGGTTTTTTCTTCTTTTTTTTTTTATTTTTTTTGAAAAATTTTTAAGTTCTTTTTTTCGAAAAATTTTTAAGTGTCGAGGTAGTAATAATGGGCTCTTTGGCCTAGGGATGTGCCTCTCGTAAAGGGTAGAAGAACGAAATTTCTCCCTACTAATAAAATAGTAATTAAAAAGTGGCAATTTTTTTGCACCAAAAATTCTTAAAAAATATAAGGAGTAATTTGTGAAAATTTGGTGAAAATCGGATTAACGGTTCGGCCGCAGCGAATTTTTTTAAAATTATTTCAAACAGACATATCTCCGCCATTTTTTCGAAATTCAAAAATCGCCCTCGTCATATTCTTCTTCACCGGCTAAAGAAATTTGTGTAAAATTTGGTGAAAATCGGATGAAAACTGTGGCCGTAAAGTGTTCCGGAAAAAAATGCTACGGCCGGCCGGAGCCACAGACAAAGTTGAGATCGGTAAAGATCAATATTCGATTTTACCCTCCGGACCCCGGAAGACCCCTCCCCAAAAACCCGACATGGAGGGTATCACAATAACTTCTTTAAACTTAGCGTTTCTTGGGACGTTTGAATCGGAAACGTTTCGGACGGAGTCCATACTAGGCTCATTGAAAAGTTAATAAGATTTAGAGTTGTTGAACGAGCTATTCTCGCGGGAGGAAAAAAATGAACCCCCTCGGAAACGCCTTCTACAAGAGGTTGTTGAGGCCAGGTTAAGAATTGTCATAAGCAAATTTAACCTAAAAATTAGTAATCTCGTTATTTTAAGACGTGGAAAGCAGTACATATACTAGAATATGCCATAGGAGTTGGGAATTTTTTCAAAATTCAATTGTTAATTTCTGTTATGTATTTAGGGTCACATTTTGTATTTTGTATGTATAATTTGATTAGGGTTTTTTTTAAACTGTTGTTGGTACGTTGGCCGCTGCTGATTTAATTGTGATTTTTACGTATCGAGAAAGTGCGAATTCGTTCGATTTGAGGTGAGGAAAAATCCGTCGTTTTGAAAAGTACATCGGTCTACAACAAAACTGTTTCACCGGATAGTTGGCCTTTTTTCATTCTTTCTATTCTTTTTGTCCTCCTTTCTTCACTTTGGCTCGTTTTCCTCAATCTTTCGCCAAAGAGCAACCTCATTTACATGATATACTGATTTTTCGTAGTTTTTTGACCGAAAAGTATCCTTTTTGACGGATTTTTGGGCGTTCATCTCCTAAATTCTCGGCCGCCCTCCCCACTCGATCCACTCTCTAAATCAACCTTTTTATCGCCTTTTTTCCGGATTTTGGTAGTTTTCTTCTTCAATATTTCGACGAAGGCGCCTGAGGCCTCCTCGTTTTCAACAGTTTTTTTGGGCAAAAAATTTTGTTGCGTCTTCTGGTTAAACAACAACACTGGGATCTTTTAAGTTTCTCACGCTGGCTATATTAGCGGTCATCTTCCCCTAAAATAGCTCCTCTGTTTATAATATATAGGTGTACAAAATGAAAACTCAGCCACAGGATAAATTTGAATTTTGTAGATTTTAGCCGAGTTTCATTTTGTACACCTAGTAGTTCATTTTTTCAAAATTTTGAACATTTTAGGCGTTAAAGTCCATCAAAAGTTGACCTTCACCGTGTAAGAAGGTTATTGAAGTATAACCATTAAGAAGGTTAATTTTTAAAGGCTTGTAAATCGTAAACCGTTACAGATATTGAAAAAATGCACTAAATAAATCTGTTGGAAATTGAATTCTCTTTAATTTTTATTCTATTATTTTTTCTCTAGGACGCACTGTTTTCAAGATAAATTTATTTAAAAAAATTTATTTTTCCGAAATGGTGCATCCTAGAAAAAAATGAATAGAATAAAAATTAAAGAAAATTAAATTTCCAATTTTAACTTCCTTAAAGAAGTTATTGCGATACCCTCGACGTCGGGTTTTTGGGGAAGGGTCTTCGAGACCCCGGAGGGTCAAATCGAATATTGATCTTTACCGATCTCAACTTTGTCTGTGGTGCCGGCCGGCCGTAGCATTTTTTTCCGGAACACTTTACGGCCACAGTTTTCATCCGATTTTCACCAAATTTTTACACAAATTTCTTTAGCCGGTGAAGAAGAATGTAACGAGGGGGATTTTGAATTTCGAAAAATGGCGGAGATATGTCTGTTTGAAATTTTAAAAAATTCGCTGCGGCCGAACCGTTGGTCAGATTTTCACCAAATTTTCACCAATTACTCCTTATATTTTTTAAGAATTTTTGGTGCAAAAAATTGCCACTTTTTAATTACTAATTTTATTAGTAGGGAGAAATTTCGTACTTCTACCCTTTACGAGAGGCACATCCCTAGGCCAAAGAGCCCATTATTTCTACCTCGACACTTAGAAAATTTTTCGAAAAAAAGAACTTAAAAATTTTTCAAAAAAATAAAAAAGAAAAAAGAAAAGAAGAAAAAACCCGGAAAATTTTCGAAAAAAAAAAAAAAAAAAAAAAAAAAAAAAAAAAAAAAAAAGGAAAACCCGGAAAATTTTTCGAAAAAACTTTGAAAATTTTTGAAAAAAAAAAAAATTTTTTTTCGGACAAAAAAAACTTAGAACATTTTTCAAAAAAAAGAACTTAGAAAATTTTTCGAAAAAAAAAATATATATAAATATATAATATACTTTCCCTCCCTACTACATCCCCTTCCTTTATATTTCGTTCCCTTATACTTCCCTCTCCATATACTTCCCCTTCCTTACTTGTTATACTTTCCCCTTCCTTATACTCTCCCCTCCGTTATACTTCCCCGTTCGTTATACTTCCCCTCCCATATTATACTTCCTACTCCGTTATACTTCCCCCTCCGTTATACTTCCCCTCCCACATACTTCCCACTCCGTTATACTTCTCCTCCCATATACTTCCCCCTCCTATATAGATACTTCTCTTTAAGGAAGTTCCCGTCGGGGCCAGCTCCAGACTAGTACTTTTTTATTTATTAGGTGTACAAAATGAAACTAAGCCACAGGGTAAATTTGAATTTTGTAGATTTTAGCCGAGTTTCATTTTGTACACCTAATACATTATCTATTGTATAGAAAAACGCTTTAAAAAAGCTGAAAATAAACTAAAAAGAAAAATGGTGACGTCTCTAAACGGCATTATTATTGACATTTCAGTTTGTAAATTATCGATATCCATTTAAATTCTTTATTTTTCTATATTTTGCGTCAGTCATGTTCACCCTTCACCCAGAAAAATGGACGATTTTTAGTCTATTTCGTTTACTCGGCCTTTATCCTTTTAAAAACGATTTGTCGTATAGTCGTTTATATGAGATTTATGGAATTTTACTTTTTACGGTTGCGTTTCTTTGGGGAGGGTTTAGTTTTTACGAAACGTATAAACAGCTTCTGCCTCCGGGGATGTTCGTCGAACGCTCCTTATTCGTCGTTTTAAAATTTACGCGTTATTCGCCGGCTTTCGTCCATATCTACAACATCTGGAAGAAAAAGGCGACGTTCGTAGTTATTGTGAAAGCTTTCTCAGTGTGGAAGAGCAGGAGTAAAGTCTCCTTTTTATAACGATCGGACTTTGCGTAACATCAGCTTTGACCATTTTCGACTACATTATATACGATAATTTTATCCTTTTTTTAACACATTCAACCCCAAATATGATTTATTTCATTTCATTTTTTTTAATCGCCATGCTTTTCTGCGTTTTTCTCGAATCGATTTCATCAAGTTTTGACATAAACAGAAAAAATATCAAAACCAAAAACATAATTAAACTGATGAAGGAAAACTTGAGACTTTTCGAATTGTCAAAAAACGTAAATTATTTTTTAAGGAACAAATGCTTCTAATTATGTCGGGAACGTGTTATTATTGCATACACGCTTTTTATAGCATCGCTGTCAATTTAAACAATTCCATATTCGACGTTGCTCTTTCATATGCGGGAGGGCTGACTATTAAATTAATCATATTATTCATCACAGCGAAATATTCAAACGATGTGAACAAAATGTTAGCTTTTTTAAAGGCTTTTTAATTTTTTTTAAAAATATGTTTCAGGCTGAAAAATTCAATGCGAAACTGTTTAGACTGATGAGAGAAAGTCCAGATCTTTGTAAAAATGTAAATGGTCGTAAATGGAGGCTGATCTTATGAAAAAACGATTTTTTTTAGGAAAAACTTCAGCTTTACGTTATGATGAATCAGACTGTTAGTTTCAGCGCTTGTGGATTTTTTACTTTAGGATATCCGTTAGTTACATCGGTAAGTATCAACTGTTTTGTTTTTTTAAAATGTAAAATTCATACGTCTGGAAACGAGTGGAATTGTGATTTTTTAAAATTTATTTTCGGTGTACAAAATGAAACTCGGCTAAAATCTTCAAAATTCAAATTTCCCTGTGGCTGAGTTTCGCTTTGTACACCTAATAATAAAAATTGTAGGAAATTTCATTCTCTACAAATTTGTACTTAATTATTTTTTTCTAGGATGCACCATTTTCAGAAAATAATTTTTTTTAAAATAAATTTATCTTGAAAACAGTGCGTCCTAGAGAAAAAATGAATAGAGTAAAAATTAAAGAGAATTTAATTTCCGACAGATTTTATTTAGTGCATTTTTTCAATATCTGTAACGGTTTACGATTTACAAGCCTTTAAAAATTAACCTTCTTAATGGTTATACTTCAATAACCTTCTTACACGGAGAAGGTCAACTTTTGATGGACTTTAACGCCTAAAATGTTTAAAATTTTGAAAAAATGAACTACTAGGTGTACAAAATGAAACTCGGCTAAAATCTACAAAATTCAAATTTAGCCTGTGGCTGAGTTTCATTTTGTACACCTAATAAATAACAATTGTAGGAAATTTAATTCTCTATAAATTTGTACTTAATTATTTTTTTCTAGGATGCACCATTTTCGGAAAATAATTTTTTTTAAATAAATTTATTTTGAAAACAGTGCGTCCTAGAGAAAAATGAATAGAATAAAAATTAAAGAGAATTAAATTTCCAACAGATTTTATTTAGTGCATTTTTCAATATCTGTAACGGTTTACGATTTACAAGCCTTTAAAATTAACCTTCTTAATGGTTATACTTCAATGACCTTCTTACACGGAGAAGGTCAACTTTTGATGGACTTTAACGCCTAAAATGTTTAAAATTTTGAAAAAATGAACTACTAGGTGTACAAAATAAACTCGGCTAAAATCTACAAAATTCAAATTTACCCTGTGGCTGAGTTTCATTTTGTACACCTAATATTTGCGTGCTAATCCGGTTTTTCCAAGGACACTAATGAATCGTAATTTGCCCTTCCCGTATACGACTCACCCAAGGTTAAGGACTCATCTGAGTTGTGTACGTGAACGGAACGTCTCACTTCCCAACTCCGAGTATAGTAAGGTTATCTTTTACGAAGGTTATTTTGTTATCTCGTTTAGTTTCGGGTTCGGAAATCAACTAGTTTCTCAAAAGATTGGCTAATAACGAAGAAAAAATTGATTTCGTACTTTTTGGAAGAATTTTGGAAGCTAAAATTAAAAAAATATCAAGAAACTTTATACCCGAAGTGAAATTTGGCTGGAACGCTTTGGCGACAGGTAATTTCTATGTGCTGTTATAGTTAATCAGAAAAACCATGTTTCGATTCATGAATTTGCTCTAGTGAGAACGTCGTGAACTAACCGAGTCGGAACGACTCCCTAAAACTCGGTTATAAAGCCTCTAAGAGAAGACCTTTCCCGTTTTGTGAGTCGTATACGGGAAGGGCAAATTAAGATTCCCAAACTATCTTTTTCTTGTCCACAAAAAATTTCCCTTAATAGCCCTTGTAGCGGTAAATTTTTTTAAAATTTCTTCACAATATCTATTATTCATTAATCTTTGACATTTATTTTTTAGATTATTGCCGCAGCAACAACGTATTTGGTTATTCTCATCCAATTCAGTTTCCCATCGAAGGAATAAAATGGACAAATTTTGTTTCATTAAAAAGGAAGAAACCCAAAACATTTTTATTATACAAAAATTTATTCTCAAAAGTTTCCTGACTAATTTTGAACTAATAAAATAAGCGAATGTAATAATTATATTTTTTAAAAATAAAATTTTTATTAAGGCATGCTGAACTGTACTAAGATCACGAGGTAGGTCGTAGCAGCTGCGATTATCTATAAAAAAAATTAAATCTTTTATATACATTTTTAATTTTTATGCGTGTGTATTCCGCAAGGGGGTTATATTACTTATAATTAACCAATAAACGAGAAAGAAATGAACGTGATAACGGGTATCTCACGATGCGTTTCGGCTTAATCTGGCAACCGGGAAGCTAAACAGCCGTTAATCCCGCAGATTAGAAGGTAAACAGCCGTTAATCTCACGATTGGAAGCTAAAAAGCCGTTTATCTGGCAAATGGGAAGCTAAACGCCGTTAATCCGGCAAACGGGAAGCTAAACAGCCGTTTATCTAGCAAATGGGAAGCTAAACAGCCGTTAATCCCGCAGATTGGAAGCTATAAAGCCGTTTATCTGGCAAATGGGAAGCTAAAAGCCGTTAATCCGGCAAACGGGAAGCTAAACAGCCGTTTATCTAGCAAATGGGAAGCTAAACAGCCGTTAATCGCAGATTGGAAGCTATAAAGCCGTTATCTGGCAAATGGGAAGCTAAAAAGCCGTTAATCCGGCAAACGGGAAGCTAAACAGCCGTTTATCTAGCAAATGGGAAGCTAAACAGCCGTTAATCCGCAGATTGGAAGCTATAAAGCCGTTTATCTGGCAAATGGGAAGCTAAAAAGCCGTTAATCCGGCAAACGGGAAGCTAAACAGCCGTTTATCTAGCAAATGGGAAGCTAAACAGCCGTTAATCCGCAGATTGGAAGCTATAAAGCCGTTTATCTGGCAAATGGGAAGCTAAACAGCCGTTAATCCCGCAGATTAGAAGGTAAACAGCCGTTAATCTCACAGATTGGAAGCTAAAAGCCGTTTATCTGGCAAATGGGAAGCTAAACGCCGTTAATCCGGCAAACGGGAAGCTAAACAGCCGTTTATCTAGCAAATGGGAAGCTAAACAGCCGTTAATCCCGCAGATTAGAAGTAAACAGCCGTTAATCTCACAGATTGGAAGCTAAACGCCGTTAATCCGGCAAACGGGAAGCTAAACAGCCGTTTATCTAGCAAATGGGAAGCTAAACAGCCGTTAATCCCGCAGATTAGAAGTAAACAGCCGTTAATCTCACAGATGGAAGCTAAAAAGCAGTTTATCTGGCAAATTGGAAGGTAAACAGCCGTTATCTACAGATTGGAAGCTAAACGCCGTTAATCCGGCAAACGGGAAGCTAAACAGCCGTTTATCTAGCAAATGGGAAGCTAAACAGCCGTTAATCCCGCAGATTGGAAGCTATAAAGCCGTTTATCTGGCAAATGGGAAGCTAAAAAGCCGTTAATCCGGCAAACGGGAAGCTAAACAGCCGTTTATCTAGCAAATGGGAAGCTAAACAGCCGTTAATCCCGCAGATTGGAAGCTATAAAGCCGTTTATCTGGCAAATTGGAAGCTAAACGCCGTTAATCCGGCAAACGGGAAGCTAAACAGCCGTTTATCTAGCAAATGGGAAGCTAAACAGCCGTTAATCCAGCAGATTGAAGCTATAAAGCCGTTTATCTGGCAAATGGGAAGCTAAAAAGCCGTTTATCGGCAAATGGGAAGCTAAAAAGCCGTTTCCGGCAAACGGGAAGCTAAACAGCCGTTTATCTAGCAAATGGGAGCTAAACAGCCGTTAATCCCGCAGATTGGAAGCTATAAAGCCGTTTATCTGGCAAATGGGAAGCTAAAAAGCCGTTTATCTGGCAAATGGGAAGCTAAACGCGTTAATCCGGCAAACGGGAAGCTAAACAGCCGTTTATCTAGCAAATGGGAAGCTAAACAGCCGTTAATCCCGCAGATTGGAAGCTATAAAGCCGTTTATCTGGCAAATGGGAAGATAAAAAGCCGTTTATCTGGCAAATGGGAAGCTAAACGCCGTTAATCCGGCAAACGGTAAGCTAAACAGCCGTTTATCTAGCAAATGGGAAGCTAAACAGCCGTTAATCCCGCAGATTGGAAGCTATAAAGCCGTTTATCTGGCAAATGGGAAGCTAAACGCCGTTAATCCGGCAAACGGGAAGCTAAACAGCCGTTTATCTAGCAAATGGGAAGCTAAACAGCCGTTAATCCCGCAGATTGGAAGCTATAAAGCCGTTTATCTGGCAAATGGGAAGCTAAAAAGCCGTTAATCCGGCAAACGGGAAGCTAAACAGCCGTTAATCCCGCAGATTGGAAGCAATAAAGCCGTTTATTTGGAAGATAAAAAGCCGTTTATCTGGCAAATGGGAAGCTAAACGCCGTTAATCCGGCAAACGGGAAGCTAAACAGCCGTTATCTAGCAAATGGGAAGCTAAACAGCCGTTAATCCCGCAGATTGGAGCTATAAAGCCGTTTATCTGGCAAATGGGAAGCTAAACGCCGTTAATCCGGCAAACGGGAAGCTAAACAGCCGTTTATCTAGCAAACGGGAAGCTAAACAGCCGTTAATCCCGCAGATTGGAAGCTATAAAGCCGTTTATCTGGCAAATGGGAAGCTAAAAAGCCGTTAATCCGGCAAACGGGAAGCTGAACAGCCGTTTATCTAGCAAATGTGAAGCTAAACAGCCGTTTATCTAGCAAAGGTGAAGCTAAACAGCCGTTAATCCCGCAGATTGGAAGCTAAAAGCCGTTAATCCGGCAAACGGGAAGCTAAACAGCCGTTTATCTAGCAAACGGGAAGCTAAACAGCCGTTTATCTAGCAAATGGATGGTAAACGCCGTTAATCCGGCAAACGGGAAGCTAAACAGCCGTTTATCTAGCAAATGGGAAGATAAACGGCCGTTAAAAAGCCTCGCCAGGTGAGGAGTATCCCCTGTATCACAATCATTTCTATCTTTTCACTGTGCCTTTATCTCCGAGAGACTTAGTGGAAGCGGGAAGCCGGAAACTCTCGTCTCCCTGAAGCTCACCGCCGCGCCGCCACCGTTCTACAACCGTTCATAAAAATTAAAAAATGAGGTGGTGAGTGGCTCTATCTCTTGGAGAACGGTGGCGGCGGTGAACTTCAGGGAGACGAGAGTTTCCGGCTTCTCGTTGTATCCACTAAATCTCTCGGACATAGGGGCACAGCGAAAAGATAGTAATGATAGTGATAGTCAACTGACGTGGCATTTTAAGCCGAAACGCATCGTGAATACCCGATATCACGGTCATTTCTTCCTCCATTATTGGTCAATTATATTAGGTGTACAAAATGAAACTCAGCTAAAATCTACAAAATTCAAATTTACCCTGTGGCTGAGTTTCATTTTGTACACCTAATAAATAAAATTGTAGGAAATTAATTCTCTATAAATTTGTACTTAATTATTTTTTTCTAGGATGCACCATTTTCGGAAAATTTTTAATTTTTTTTAAAATAAATTTATCTTGAAAACAGTGCGTCCTAGAGAAAAAATGAATGGAATAAAAATTAAAGAGAATTAAATTTCCAACAGATTTTATTTAGTGCATTTTTTCAATATCCGTTACGGTTTACGATTTACAAGCCTTTAAAAATTAACCTTCTTAATGGTTATACTTCAATAACCTTCTTACACGGAGGTCAACTTTTGATGGACTTTAACGCCTAAAATGTTCAAGTTTTGAAAAATGAACTAGGTGTACAAAATGAAACTCGGCTAAAATCTACAAAATTCAAATTTACCCGGTAGCTGAGTTCATTTTGTACACCTAATATGATGTTAAAATCTTATCTTAACTGATGAACTTACCGATGTAACTAAAGGATATCCAAGGGTAAAAAATCCACAAGCTGTAAAATTAACGGTTTGCTTCATAGTCACGTAAAGCTGGAGTTTTTCCTATGAAAAAAAAAATTGAAAATTGAAATTTTAATCATATTTGTTTACATTTTTGCATAAATCCTTGCTTTCCCTCATCAGTCGAAATAACTCGGAATTAAATTTTTCCGCCTGAAACAGACAAATTTCACATCTTAAAAAAACGTTTTAGATTTTTCTCACCTTGAAATTAAAATTTTCACAAGCCTGACATATAAAATAAACCAAAAGTATATATAAAATGAAAAAAAAACGCACAGACCATTGTATAAATAATAGAATACGACGGGAAAAAGAAAATGGCGAATAAAGTATACATAAAACTAAAACCAAGGACGATAATACAAACGAAAATCTGCTTCGAATAAATTTTAATATGAAATCTTGAAATATCAACCAACTCTGCAAGATATAATATTGAATTTAAAACTCTTTTCGACCTATGAATGGAACAAGTTTCAAGATGGACGCTCATAGAGATGACATCCAGGTTGAATATAAACTGAATCGAAATCGCAAGAATGTAAATCCGTTGAATCCCAACCAGAAAAACACAATGCCCTTCAAAATAAGAAGTTTCCACCAAATTCAGTATAGAAATAACATGAAATATTATAAAAAATAACATAAGTTTTAATTTTAATGATACCTTTGAGTATAAACTATTATAAATTTTAACCATAGAATACAATTCTTTGATAAACATTTTTGAACTGTTACAAAATCGTAGAGACACATCAGAAGTGGGAATGCATTCAAATACATGTTTAGTCGGAAAATAACCGTAAAAGGACCTCTTCTAATAATGGGATCGACATACCAGGCGTAAGTGATCATAAAGAAATGAATACATAGAATTAAAGCTAATGAAAAAATTGATTTGCAAATAGAAAATTTAGTGACAGTGTATGACCTATCGCATATCAAAATTCCCAATAAATAGCTTATTGCGAAAACAAATTTATTTTCTTTTACAATCCGGTTTGTTCCCTTTTCATTTTTGACTGAATTACAGTTATCGAATATTGAATATTTTTTGATAGTATAATAACGCCATTACCTAAATGGTCTTTGTAAAATTCAATATTTTTTCACAAGAGTTTGGCGTAGTCATGAATAATATAATAAAAATTAGCAACTTTTATAAAAAATTATCAGGGTAAAACGACGTAGATTTTTTGTCAATGTAAAGTGAGTTTGATTAAAGAATTCATCCTGAAACTAGAGTAATTTTTAAGCAGCTTTTTATCCATCTTCCTTAATATTTGATGGATTTTACTTTTAAAGCCACCGTTAAATAAGCGTGAATATGAAAGCGAAAAATTTTTAAAGCTAGTTAAGGATGGTTAGGGATGTTAAGGCCACAAGTTCCTTAAGAAAGTACTACTTCAAAACAGCCCCGACGGACACTTCCTTAAATAGAAGGAAAATGTAAAGTAAAGTACTAGTCTGGAGCTGGCCCCGACGGGAACTTCCTTAAAGCGAAGTAACAATATAGGAGGGGGAAGTATATGGGAGGGGAAGTATAACGGAGGGGGAAGTATAACGAACGGGGAAGTACTAAGTTTTTTTTGTAAAAAAAAAAATTTTGTTTCGGAAAATTTTCCGGTTTTTTCTTTTTTTTTTTTTTTTTTTTTTTTTTTTTTTTGTTTGAAAAATTTTTAAGTTCTTTTTTCGAAAAATTTTCTAAGCGTCAAGGTAGAAATAATGGGCTCTTGGCCTAGGGATGTGCCTCTCGTAAAGGGTAGAAGTACGAAATTTCTCCCTACTAGTTTTTTTTTCAAAAAATTTTCAAAGTTTTTTTCGAAAAATTTTCCGGGTTTTCCTTTTTTTTTTTTCTTCGAAAAATTTTCTAAGTTCTTTTTTTTGAAAAATTTTCTAAGTTTTTTTTGTCCAAAAAAAAATTTTTTTTTTTCAAAAAATTTTCAAAGTTTTTTCGAAAAATTTTCCGGGTTTTCCTTTTTTTTTTTTTCGAAAAATTTTTTAAGTTCTTTTTTCGAAAAATTTTCTAAGTTTTTTTTGTAAAAAAAATTTTTTTTTTCGAAAAATTTTCCGGGTTTTTTCTTCTTTTCTTTTTTCTTTTTTCTTTTTTATTTTTTTGAAAAATTGAATTTGAAAAAGTGTCGAGGTAGAAATAATGGGCTCTTTGGCCTAGGGATGTGCCTCTCGTAAAGGGTAGAAGTACGAAATTTCTCCCTACTAATAAAAATAGTAATTAAAAAGTGGCAATTTTTTGCACCAAAAATTCTTAAAAAATATAAGGAGTAATTGGTGAAAATTTGGTGAAAATCGGATTAACGGTTCGGCCGCAGCGAATTTTTTAAAATTTCAAACAGACATATCTCCGCCATTTTTTCGAAATTCAAAAATCCCCCTCGTTACATTCTTCTTCACCGGCTAAAGAAATTTGTTGTAAAAATTTGGTGAAAATCGGATGAAAACTGTGGCCGTAAAGTGTTCCGGAAAAAAATGCTACGGACGGCCGGACGGCACCACAGACAAAGTTGAGATCGGTAAAGATCAATATTCGATTTGACCCTCCGGGGTCTGGAAGACCCTTCCCCAAAAACCCGACGTCGAGGGTATCGCAATAACTTCTTTAAGGAAGTTAAAAGGAGGACTTATAAAGGAGGACAAATACAATTCCAAGTCCCAAGTTGTAATTCCCCCCAAAACTTGGTTGCTTCTAAGTAAAATCGGTCTGCCAAAAGGATGTCTCTATCGCCCGTGGTGAAAGTACCTACCTATGAAAGTACTAGTTAGCTTGTAACTTGTAAACAACAAAAACTTCCTTAAAGAGAATTGAAAATATAGGAGGGGGAAGTATAAGGTAGGGGGAAGTATTACGGTGGGGGAAGTATAAGGGAGGGGGATGTATAACGGAGAGGAATGTTTTTTTTTTTAAATTTTCCGAGTTTTTTTTTTTCGAAAAATTTTCCACCTTTTTTTTCGAAAAATTTTCCACCTTTTTTTTCGAAAAATTTTCCACCTTTTTTTTCGAAAAATTTTCCACCTTTTTTTTCGAAAAATTTTCCACCTTTTTTTCGAAAAATTTTCTATGTTTTTTTTCGAAAATTTTTTTAAGTGTCAATGTAATTGACCCTCCGGGGTCTAGAAGACCCTTCCCCAAAAACCCGACGTCGAGGGTATCACAAAAGTTAATAGTGTCATTTTTGCCCAAGAAAGGTGCCTCGTAGGCGTGGAAGTAAGAAATTTCTCCCTACTAAAATGATAATTAATGTTTAAAAAAATTATAATTTTTTCACACCAAAAATCGTAAAAAATATAAGGAGTAAATAATGAAAATTTGGTGAAAATCGGACCAACGGTTCGGCCGCAGCGAATTTTTTAAAATTCCAAACAGACAAATCTCCGCCATTTTTTCGAAATCCAAAAATCGCCCTCTTAAGTTTTTTTGTTCACCGACTGAAGAAATTTGTTGAAAATCTGGTGAAAATCGGTTGAAAACTGTGGCCGTATAGTGTTCCGGAAAAAAATGCTACGGACGGACGGCCGGTCGGGCCCACAGACAAAGTTAGATCGGTAAAGATATTCGATTTGACACTACGGGGTCTACAAGGCCCTTCCCCAAAAACCTGACGTGGAGGGTATCACAATAACTTCTTTAAGGAAGACAAGATAGAGAGGAAATCTGTTTCTTTACCTCATTTGTGACACGCTGTGAAGCTCGACAAATACAGAAGATAATTAAGAAATTGTTTATCCCAAATAGAAACCCATTGGCGGCCCCTACAGTGTTGCCTTCGAACAAATACAATACAGCGTAGTAAACAGAATAGACCGACTGATATGAGCAGAAAACGACGGAAACGAGAATAAAAGATGAAAATACTTTAGTGCAAGAATCAGAATCTGCGATCAGTTCTGAATAGTCGACGATAAACGGGTAAAACCTGTTGTTCGATAGTTTTTCTTTAGATTGACGTATCGCGAATAAAAAAATCTCCTGAAAAGTACAAAATTGCATAGAAATCGCTTGAATTTGAAATCTCTGAAACGCGATCAATGTCGCACCGTTACGAAAACGCTCCCGTTCATTTCTATCAAAGTCGGAACATAATAAATGATTATCATGATCATAAAACAAATTGAGAATACGTTGGAATATACGAAAAACATATTTGGACGATAAAGAAATTTCGTTTTGTACAAAAATTTGTTGTAAATTACCAGATGCTTTTTGACATTTGGCAAATAGACCGAAACTGGGACGCAGACTCCACCGAGGTTTAAAATCGTCAAATAATATTCGATTGTCAAATACCCTTGCATAATAACAATAACATAAATGACAAAACTTAAATGAATTAATTGAATTAAAATTACTATTACGAAAAATCGATTTATCGAACGTTTTGTTATAAGAAATGAATTTTCATAAGGAAGTAAACGTAAGAAGGAAAGAACTTTAAAGATGATTCCAAAATCTTCGGTTTTTGGTGTTTCGTGAAGGGCTTTCGATGATTTTTCCGACTTCATTTTCGTTTGTCGACTATCCAAATAGGTTAAATGAAATGGTTTAAGTGAATTAGATATTTTCAATTGCGCCAAAAGCCAGAAAATTTACGTTTTCCTATTGTAATATTGAAATTGTCAATTTTTCATGTTGATTTTTAGAATGGAAGTACCTAATCTATTCTTTAATGAAATTTTTGAAGTCAACAATTTTTGGTAGAAAATAAATATTTTTAATTCAAATTTTGACAAAATATGACTACATGACAGATTTTTTGGTGTCGACACACCGGTTTCAAAGGGGGTTAAAATTTTGTTAATACCTTTTTTTTTGTTTCTTCAAAACTCCCTATAAAAGTACTAGTTTCAAGTGCTTCCAACGAAAACTTCCTTAAAGAGAAGTAAAAATATAGGTGGAGGAAGTATAACGGAGGGGGAAGTATAAGGGGGATGTTCAATTGAGGGAAAGTATAAACGCAGGGGGAAGTATTAGGCGTACAAAATGAAACTCAGCCACAGGGTAAATTTGAATTTTGTAGATTTTAGCCGAGTTTCATTTTGTACGCCTAATAAAAATATAGGTGGAGGAAGAAGTATAACGGAGGAGGAAGTATAAGGGGGGAAGTACAAGGGAGGGAAAGTATAACGCAGGGGGAAGTATAAGAGAGGGGAAGTTTAACGGAGGGGGAAGTATAACACGGAGGGGAAGTATAACATATAAATGTAAATATAAAGTTAAAAAGGGATTCTAAGAAGGAAATCCGAGGGAAATCCCGGCAAAAGTAGGTAGTCAGTTAAACCAAACTGAAAAAGCGTCAAAATCATAACATATCCTACCTTATAGTTAACTTTTTCACAAAAAGTACAGATCAATAAAATCGCATATAAGTTTTGAACAGAAACACACCAAACCAAATACTGATATAAATAACTTTTTTAAAATAGTACACTGTGTTCAACAAATTCATGAGGAACTCAAGGAAAAAGTAAAGTACAGAAATTAAAATCGGGTATTGAAAAACTCTGGTAGCAATGTAAGCGTTTTTATGAGGTACGCGCAAAAATTGATTTCGAAATTCACTCCTCGCGGATTTTTCAAAATCTGAAGAACTGATGCTTCCAAACCGTGAGCAACATCACCGAGGAAATCCGCGAAAAGCATCGAAATGGAAACTACACATAAAACGTCCATCATGCTTACAAAATTCCTAACCTGATTATAAATACCGACTCTCATATACATGGCACTTGTGTATTTCAATATAACACACAAATATCCAATAATTATATAAATAAAAGCCACTTTATTAGTTTTAGAACGTTTTTTATATTCTATAAGTCTTTGAAAAATATTTCTGTTTTTCAAAATAGATAATAGATGAGTTATTAAAATTGCATATCTTAGAAATAACTTAAATGAAGTCAATAATAGGTTCATCAACGACCACGATTCTGTCCCAAGTGAGCAATAATAGACGAAATAAAATGTGGAACATAAAATATGAAATGTGACGGCTAAAATAGCGTAAATGTCACTCCACGAGCTACAGTTGAGTTCAGCGCTGTATGGAAAAAGTCCAAAAATTCGGCAGATTGTGTACAATGGGCTTTTCATAACGATTTGTTTTTGGAAATTAGAAACACTTGACTCATTGTCGGGAAAAATAAAATGGCATAAAATAAACTGTCCAAAAATCCTGGGTTAATTTTTTACACCGCAAAATAAATATCATGGTGGTCAATATAATCGATCAAAGCCATTTAAATCGTCAAGATAAGAAAATGGCAATAAATTTTTGGTAATATTTTCTATATAAATTTTATTAGATGTACAAAATGAAACTCAGCCACAGGGTAAATTTGTAGATTTTACCCGAGTTTCATTTTGTAGGTACACCTAGTAGTTCATTTTTTCAAAATTTTAAACATTTTAAGCGTTTAAGTCCATCAAAAGTTGACCTTCTCCGTGTAAGAAGGTTATTGAAGAATAACCATTAAGAAGGTTAATTTTAAAGGCTTGTAAATCGTAAACCGTTACAGATATTGAAAAAACGCACTAAATAAAATCTGTTGGAAATTTAATTTTCTTTAATTTTTATTCTATTCATTTTTTCTCTAGGACGCACTGTTTTCAAGATAAATTTATTTAAAAAAAACATTATTTAGGAAAATGGTGCATCCTAGAAAAAAATAATTACTTAAGTACAAATTTATAGAGAATTAAATTTCCTAAAATTTTTATTTATTAGGTGTACAAAATGTAACTCGGCAAAAATCTACAAAATTCAAATTTACCCTGTGGCTGATTATTTTTTTAAATTTAGAAATAGGTCACCTATAATACAGATTTTACGTAACATTTTGTATCGCCTCATGATAATTTTTTTTTATTTTAATTATTTTTAGTCCAATGATCAGTGAAACATTAAAAATAAATAATATTAATCA
Source organism: Orius insidiosus (assembly GCA_014119065.1). NCBI lineage: Eukaryota > Metazoa > Arthropoda > Insecta > Hemiptera > Anthocoridae > Orius > Orius insidiosus. The sequence goes on from JACGAQ010000740.1 coordinate 63,075, forward strand.
ATTTACATATCAACTTAATGATGAAGTTGCTAATTTTTTTTGCAATTTTTTTGGTTTTTTTCCATTGGGATTTCCAAATGGCCAATGGTCAAGAATGCGCTCCACGACGTCAATTCGTAAGTGATTTTTATTATTTATTTTATAATTTATGGTAGCTAAATTATAATTTTAGTGTTCTCTAAGGCAGCCGGAAAAATGCTGTTCAAAAAACTGCCTGAAAATTTTGAACGTGTGCGCTTGAATCTCAACGAAATGTCAATTAAAAAAATTAAATAAACGAGAATGCATAAAATTTTTTTAAAGCCTGTATGGGGCTTATTAGTATTAGCTTTGTTCCAACCGCAGTTTGAAACCGGTTTGTAACTCATAGAGCATGCGCAGAAGGACGTCATATTTGACGTCGCTCTAATCGTTTCTCCACCAAATATGACGTCCTTCTGCGCATGCACCAGGAGTTTCAAATCAATTTCAAACTGCAGTTGGAACAAAGCTATTATTTTAAACCTTATTTTATAGATGGTAGCTTCTACTAGGTGTACAAAATAAAACTCGGCTAAAATCAACAAAATTCAAATTTACCCTGTGGCTGAGTTTCATTTTGTACACCTAATAAATAAAAATTGTAGGAAATTTAATTCTCTATAAATTTGCACTTAGTTATTTTTTTTCTAGGATGCACCATTTTCGGAAAATAATTTTTTTTCTTTGTTTTCTTGAAAACAGTGCGTCCTAGAGAAAAAATGAATAGAATAACAATTAAAGACAATTAAATTTCCAACAGATTTTATTTTGTGCATGTTTTCAATATCTGTAATGGTTTACGATTTACAAGCCTTTAAAAATTAACCTTCTTAATGGTTATACTTCAATAACCTTCTTACACGGAAAAGGTCAACTTTTGATGGACTTTAACGCCTAAAATGTTTAAAATTTTGAAAAAATGAACTACTAGGTGTACAAAATGAAACTCGGCTAAAATCAACAAAATTCAAATTTACCCTGTGGCTGAGTTTCATTTTGTACACCTAATAAATAAAACTTGTAGGAAATTTAATTCTCTATAAATTTGCACTTAATTATTTTTTTCTAGGATGCACCATTTTCGGAAAATAATTTTTTTTAAATTAAATTTATCTTGAAAACAGTGCGTCCTAGAGAAAAAATGAATAGAATAAAAATTAAAGACAATTAAATTTCCAACAGATTTTATTTAGTACGTTTTTTCAATATCTGTAATGGTTTACGATTTACAAGCCTTTAAAAATTAACCTTCTTAATGGTTATACTTCAATAACCTTCTTACACGGAAAAGGTCAACTTTTGATGGACTTTAACGCCTAAAATGTTTAAAATTTTGAAAAAATGAACTACTAGGTGTACAAAATGAAACTCGGCTAAAATCTACAAAATTCAAATTTACCCTGTGGCTGAGTTTCATTTTGTACACCTAATATATCCTAAAATTAACAATTTGTTTACCTTAAACTTGATTTTTTCACACGATTTACAGATTGTAAAAATTACATACAAGTTTTGAATGGAAAAAACACCACACCAAACACATTCCAATATTTTAAGTTCACGATAAAAATAAAAGTATTCAAAAGTCCAATAAGACATTCAATAACATATAATAAAAATGAAATTAAAATAGGCCATTGGAAAACCCTATTTGTCATTTGAGCGTTTTCCAAAAGGTAGCCGCAATAATTTTTTTCGAAGTTAGTCCGACGTATTTTAAATAAATTGTTTATGGAGAAGTCTAAACCGTGGTCGATGTCAGCGAGAAAATTTGAAAAAATCATCGCTATCGAGATTATTCGAAGGTAATCCAAAAGGCTCAAAACGTTTCGAATTTCGTCGTTGATGCTGACCCAAATGCACATGGCTACCACATATTTCAATAAAACACTTAAATATACAAATATAGTCCACAGTACGAAATTGTTGTCAATTTTCGAACACTTTTTATAGTCTACAAGTCTTTGAAAAACACTTCTGTATTTAAATAATGAGTAAAGATGCGAGGCTTCTATCGAGTACCTAAGACCAAATTTAAAACATGTCAATAAAAAATTTATAATCGACCAAGATTCAGTTCCCAGTGTGAAATAATAAAGAAGATAAAGGGTGGATCCCGAAATATGAAAAGAGACGGCGTAGATAGCATAAAAATCTTCAGTCATGCTACGTTTGTAAGAAACCGAGTACGGAAAAAGTCCAAGTATTCGGCTAATCTTCAATAAGGGATTAAAATTGTTCATATTTAATCATAGATTAAAACCTCACTGTTTAGGTAACTCTCGATTTTTTTTCACTAAACAAGATGACCTCAAATGGCAAATGGTCGAATTCACCATTAGATTATCACTTTATAAAATTAGGGCTATCATGTAAATTTTTATTATTAGGTGTACAAAATGAAACTCGGCTAAAATCTACAAAGTTCACATTTACCCTGTGGCTGAGTTTCATTTTGTACACCTAATAAATAAAAATTGTAGGAAATTTAATTTTCTATAATTTGTACTTAATTATTTTTTCTAGGATGCACCATTTTCGGAAAATAATTTTTTTTAAAAATAAATTTATCTTGAAAACAGTGCGTCCTAGAGAAAAAATGAATAAAGTAAAAATTAAAGAGAATTTAATTTCCAACAGATTTTATTTAGTGCATTTTTTCAATATCTGTAACGGTTTACGATTTACAAGCCTTTAAAAATTAACCTTCTTAATGGTTATACTTCAATAACCTTTTTACACGGAGAAGGTCAACTTTTGATGGACTTTAACGCCTAAAATGTTCAAAATTTTGAAAAAATGAACTAAGTGTACGAAGTAAAACTCGGCTAAAATCTACAAAATTCAAATTTACCTAGTGGCTGAGTTTCATTTTGAACACCTAATAAATAAAATTTTATGAAATTTAATTCTCTATAAATTTGTACTTAAGTAATTATTTTTTTCTAGGATGCACCATTTTCGGAAAATAATTTTTTTTAAATAAATTTATCTTGAAAACAGTGCGTCCTAGAGAAAAAATGAATAAAGTAAAAATTAAAGATAATTAATTTCCAACAGATTTTATTTAGTGCATTTTTTCAATATCTGTAACGGTTTACGATTTACAAGCCTTTAAAAATTAACCTTCTTAATGGTTATACTTCAATAACCTTCTTACACGGAGAAGGTCAACTTTTGATGGACTTTAACGCCTAAAATGTTCAAAATTTTGAAAAAATGAACTAAGTGTACAAAGTAAAACTCGGCTAAAATCTACAAAATTCAATTTACCCTGTGGCTGAGTTTCATTTTGTACACCTAATAAATAAAAATTGTAGGAAATTTAATTTTCTAAAATTTGCACTTAATTATTTTTTTCTAGGATGCACCATTTTCGGAAAATAATTTTTTTTGGAAATAAATTTATCTTGAAAACAGTGCGTCCTAGAGAAAAATGAATAAAGTAAAAATTAAAGAGAATTAATTTCCAACAGTTTTTATTTAGTGCATTTTTTCAATATCTGTAACGGTTTACGATTTACAAGCCTTTAAAAATTAACCTTCTTAATGTTTTTACTTCAATAACCTTCTTACACGGAAAAGGTCAACTTTTGATGGACTTTAACGCCTAAAATGTTCAAAATTTTGTAAAAATGAACTAAGTGTACAAAGTAAAACTCGGCTAAAATCTACAAAATTCAAATTTACCCTGTGGCTGAGTTTCATTTTGTACACCTAATACATGATGCTCACGTGATTATTATTTTTTTTTTTAGGATTTTAGTTTTTTTTTTGGTTATTTGAAGGATAAAGCGAGCCTAGGCTAGATACGTCATCAGAGTCCCCTCGCTCACCCCGCCATATTCTACTGAAATTTCAGAGGAAGGGACAAATTCAAGGTTTTAAAAAAGGCTTAAAAATAATATAATACCTTATAGTTGACTGTTTCACACGATCTACAGATTGAAAGAATTAAAATCATATTTTGAATAGCGAAAACGCAATACCAAACACATTTACTAATTTTGAATTTTTTGAAGTAATAAAGAGTGTTTAAAATTCCGAGAAGGAATTCTAGAAGAAAAAATAAAAGCGAGATTAAAATAGGCCATTGGAAAACTCTATTCGCCACTTTGGCGTTTTCTAAAAGATAGGCGATATAATTAATTTCGAAGTTCGACCGTCTCAATCTTTTCGTCAGATCGTTAATCGACGAACCCAAACCTTGGGAGACGTCGTAGAGAAAATCCGAGAAAAGCATCGTTATCGAAATAATACACAAATAGTCCAACATGCTCAGAACGTTTCTTACTTCGTCGTTGAAACTAACCCAAATAAACATGGCAGTCACGTACTTCACAATAACACTCAAATACCCAAAATGGTCAAAAATATAAAAGATCTGTCAGTCTTCGAACATTTTTTAAACTCGATAAGTCTTTGGAAAATATTTCTGTGTTTTAAAATGGAAAAAGATGAGACGTCACTATCAAATATCTCAGGCCGAATTTTAAGCAGTTCAATAAAAAATTAGCCACTGACCAACTTTCAGTGCCAAGTGAGAAATAATAAACGAGATAAAAGGTGGAGCCGAAAATGTGAAGGGAGACCGCGTAAATTGCGTAAATGTCATCGCATAAACTGCATTTTAAGGATGCCGAATAAGGAAATAAACCCAAAATACGACTAACAGTTAATAACGGGGTGTTAAAACACATTATATTTCTTATTTTTCTATATTTAAAATCAGGATAAGCCCCACTCATTGTTAAACTTTTATTTTTACTGAATCCAATTTTACAAATACGAACGTCAAAGTTAAATTGATGAAGACCATTTAAAGGACTGTTATTTGGGCGAAACAAATGGGAAAAGAGAAAAGAACCCAAATAAAACGATTTTTTAGCCGAAAAAACTTTTGTGGACAAAATTTTAATAATAGAAATAGTTTATTACCTCTTATAATTTTCTGAAACAAATTTTTCCTCCAAAATTTCTTAGGATGTATGAAGTATTTGGTGTACAAAATGAAACTCGGCTAAAATCTACAAAATTCAAATTTACCCAGTGGCTGAGTTTCATTTTGTACACCTAATAAATTAAACTTGTAGGAAATTTAATTCTCTATAAATTTGTACTTAATTTTTTTTTCTAGGACGCACCATTTTCGGAAAATAATTTTTTTTGGAAATAAATTTATCTTGAAAACAGTGCGTCCTAGAGAAAAAATGAATAGAATAAAAATTAAAGAAATTAAATTTCCAACTGATTTTATTTAGTGCATTTTTCAATATCTGTAACGGTTTACGATTTACAAGCCTTTAAAAATTAACCTTCTTATTGGTTATACTTCAATAACCTTCTTACATGGAGAAGGTCAACTTTTGATGGACTTTAAAGCCTAAAATGTTAAAATTTTGAAAAAATGAACTACTAGGTGTACTGAAACTCAGCTAAAATCTACAAAATTCAAATTTACCCTGTGGCCGAGTTTCATTTTGTACACCTAATATTTGGAAAATCGGACCAATGGTACGCAACAGACAAATGTCCGCCATTTTTTCGAAATTCGAAGGTCACTCTCGGGGATTTTTCATTAAATATTCTGGAAGATTGTGTGCAAAGGTGCAAATCAGGTGTATAAAAATTTTCAGGTAGAAAAATGGACCGTCTGGCGGAGAGATGTTACTCTCTCCCAGAGTGAAGTCACATAACTCATAGTTCCTGTCATAACCGATTTTTTTGGACGTTTACTCATTTCTCTGCCTCTCCATTTTGAGGACGAATTATTGATTTTTCAAAATTTACCTGGTAAATAGCCTTCTCACAAACGCCGCATTCGATTAAAAATATGTAAATCGAATGAATCGCTGTAAAAACGTGCCAGACGCTTTCGTAACTCCGGAATACAACCGCACTATACAGTTCGCCGATTATGGCAAAAAACAAAAAGATGGAACAAAACAAAATGTGGATTTCAAAAGCTTTTCCTATCCACCGTAATTTTTTATAATCCGATCGTTTTTCTCCACCATAACTAAAGGTCTCAAAAGACCTTTTTTTGATTTCTTTAAATTTTTAGAAATTTTTTTAATCAATAATTCAAGATAAGAACAAAATAAAGAGGTTATTGAAAACAACAAAAAATAATCGATTGCTCCTATTATCACTCTGATTAAGACTTTCGTTAAATCAGCCATAAAAGACACGGAAATATTTTTAAAATAATACAAAAATATCCAAACATTGCGTATTTATTTGGATAATTTAAATCACTATAATCGTCTAGATCAAAAGTTTGACAAATTTTTTCGAATTTTTTCTCCTTATAAAAATTACGGTTGATAATTTTCTGGTAAAAAACTTTAAAAAAATAATTAAACTATAAATAGAGCCTTCCTTTTCATATTTATATATAAATAATAGCTTAAATGAAAGGAAGAAAATAATTGAAATGCGAATAAAAATAATTTTGAATATTGAAATCTTTTATTGGGAATCAACCCTAATAGTCGGGAGACGAAAAATAATGGGACATTCGAGTTCATCGCCGATGAAATTATAATTGCGTAATTTCTCGACGGTCTTCCATTCGACACAATTTTCTAATTAAAATAATGGATTTAAATTGAAGATATTTAGTTTTTATTTACATAATAACCTCGTAATTTAGCGAAGGGGACTAACAGAACAAAAAAATTTTTTTCGGTCAAGCAAACCGTTGTTATGATTTTGTGGAGTTTTCCCATGTTTTTCCCGGGAAAACATATTTTTTTTATTGAATTTTCGAGCTTTTATTTCTATTTTCTTGTGAAAAACCGTCTATTTTACTGGGCTTTTGGGCGTTTTTCGATACTTTTGGCTATAATACTGGTATTTTATAAATTTTTTGACTGTTTTCTAAAATTTGGATGGAAAATCGGTTTCCAAAATTTATGACTTTGTGCCGTACGAGAGTTTCCTTAGTTTTGACCAAGGAACCCCTTTCGAAAAAAGATTTTCTGACGTTTTTCTTGCTCATGAGCCAAAAAAAGTACTAGTCTGGGAGCTGGCCCCGACGGGAACTTCCTTAAAGAGAAGTAACAATATAGGAGGGGAAGTATAGGGGGGGAAGTATAACGGAGTGGGGAAGTATGTGGGAGGGAAGTATGTGGGAGGGGAAGTATAACGGAGAGGGAAGTATAACGGAGTAGGAAGTATATGGGAGGGGAAGTATAACGAACGGGGAAGTATAACGAACGGGGAAGTATAACGAACGGGGAAGTACCAAGTTTTTTTTGTAAAAAAAAAAAATTTTGTTTCGGAAAATTTTCCGGTTTTTTCTTTCTTTTTCTTTTTTTTTTTTTGTTGAAAATTTTTAAGTTCTTTTTTCGAAAAATTTTCTAAGTGTCAAGGTAGAAATAATGGGCTCTTTGGCCTAGGATGTGCCTCTCGTAAAGAGTAGAAGTACGAAATTTCTCGGTACTAAAAAAAAAATTTTTTAACTTTTTTTTCGAAAAATGTTCTAAGTTTTTTTTTCAAAAAATTTTCAAAGTTTTTTTCGAAAAATTTTCTAAGTTCTTTTTTCAAAAAATTTTCAAAGTTTTTTTCGAAAAATTTTCCGGGTTTTCCTTTTTTTTTTTTTTTTCGAAAAATTTTCTAAGTTCTTCTTCTTCTTTAGTCAGCCGGTATTCTAATGATTCTTTTTTCGAAAAATTTTCTAAGTTTTTTGTAAAAAAAAAATTTTTTTTTTTCGAAAAATTTCTGTTTTTTCTTTTTTTTTTTTGAAAAATTTTCTAAGTTCTTTTTTTCGAAAAAGAACGAAAACTTCCTTAAGGCCAATGTCCACTCCAAGTGTGCGAGTGAGATGAAGATGCCAAAAGTTTTACAGCTTTATTCCGGAACCAGTGGACCGATTTTGCTCAAACAAATTTTTTATCATTTTTATAGAAAACTAAGGGAGCTCTAGAGGCATATTTTTAAAAAAATCTCAAATTTAAATTTTAAGTTTTTAAAACTTTAAAATAAATTTTTCAAAAAGTGAGCTACAGGAACAAAAATACATCCAATTTAATGATGTATTGCTAAAAAAAAATTCAATAACTCTAACGGTTTTGTCGTAAAGTGAAAATCAAAAAAAATTGAGCCTGATGACAAGGGAATTCACTGCTCGTTGCGATCAAGAGAATTTCCACCCGACTCAAGTGACCTTGAGAGCTCATAGCTATTTCTCATAATATTGAACTAAGTAATTATTATTTTTATTATTATTTTATTATTATTATTATTACATATATCCGTATATATACATATACTATACTTTTAATAGATACCTGTACCTGCAGTAAAAATTCAAAGGCGGGAGCGTTCCGCCCTGCCAAACATTAGTTATAAAAGTGCTTATCTCCGGTTTTAGTGTTATTTTAGTGTTTATGTTTCTATAAAATAAAAATTTTAATTAGATTTCAAATTTCTTCCCTTCACGAAGAACCGCGAAAACATTGTTTACAAAATGATAAAATCTTTACATAAATCAAAACAATACCCACAACCCCAGTGTTTGTTTACGAACTGTTGTTTTCTACCGTGTCGAGTGTTTTTCCACTTTTTCTTTTTTGGTTTTACTTTTTTACTGGAAAAATGGACAGACGCATATCCACAAAAGGAAAACGACATCTTCGTCTGAATGCTCTGAGAAAAAAATGAAATTTCATGCCACTAATGCTTCACGGTAAGTACATAATGATACGATTGTTTGTTTTTCTTTTGCACCAATTTTGTTTTTGTTTTTTCGGTTTTTTTGGGTTTTCTTGCAGAAAAACCGAATTTTATTTTATTAGTTTGGTAGTCAAAATGTAAAGTATAAATATGACGGAAACCGGTTTTAGAAAACATTTTCTCGCCCAGTGATTGGTAAAACCGGGTCGAAAAAAAAAACCGTGTTTTTTGGTCCACCCCGCCAAGCATATCAAATAATTTTTCAGAATTCAAAAGAATATTTGTTCTTAGGTCTAATGACAATTGTTCATGGTACAAAAGTACTGGTTTGAAGAGCTTCCAACGAAAACTTCCTTAAAGAGAAGTATCTATATAGGAGGGGGAAGTATAACGGAGGGGACGTAAAACGTAGTGGGAAGTATATGGGAGGGAAAGTATAACGGAGGGGGAAGTATAACGGAGGGGGAAGTATAACGGAGGGGAAGTATAACGGAGTGGAAGTATAACGGAGTGGGAAGTATAACGGAGGGGGAAGTATATGGAGGGGAAGTATAACGGAGTGGGAAGTATAACAGAGGGAAGTATAACGGAGGGGAAGTATAACGGAGGGGGAAGTATAACGGAGGGGGAAGTATAACGGAGGGGGAAGTATAACGGAGGGGGAAGTATAACGGAGTGGAAGTATAACGGAGTAGGAAGTATAAAGGAAGGGATGTAGTAGGGAGGGAAAGTATAAAAATTTTCCGGGTTTTCCTTTTTTTTTTTTTTTTCGAAAAATTTTCTAAGTTCTTTTTTTTGAAAAATTTTCTAAGTTTTTTTTTTCGAAAATTTTCCGGGTTTTCCTTTTTTTTTTTTTTTTTCGAAAAATTTTCTAAGTTCTTTTTTTCGAAAAATTTCGTAAAAATTGTCTCAAGGTAGAAATAATGGCTCTTTGGCCTAGGGATGTGCCTCTCGTAAAGGGTAGAAGTACGAAATTTCTCCCTACTAATAAAAGTACTAGTCTGGAGCTGGCCCCGACGGGAACTTCCTTAAAGAGAAGTAACAATATAGGAGGGGGAATTATAACGGAGGGGAAGTATATGGGAGGGGAAGTATAACGGAGGGGAAGTATAACGGAGGGGGAAGTATAACGGAGGGGGAAGTATAACGGAGGGGAAGTATAACGGAGTGGGAAGTATAACGGAGGGGAAGTATAACGGAGTGGGAAGTATAACGGAGGGGAAGTATAACGGAGTGGGAAGTATAACGGAGGGGAAGTATAACGGAGTGGGAAGTATAACGGAGTAGGAAGTATAAAGGAAGGGGATGTAGTAGGAGGGAAAGTATAAAAATTTTCCAGGTTTTCCTTTTTTTTTTTTTTTTTTCGAAAAATTTTTAAGTTCTTTTTTTTGAAAAATTTCGAAGTTTTTTTTTTCGAAAAATTTCCGGGTTTTCCTTTTTTTTTTTTTTTTTTTTTTTTTTTTTCTCGAAAAATTTTTTGGGTTTTCCTTTTTTTTTTTTTCGAAAATTTTCCGGGTTTTCCTTTTTTTGTAGAAATAATGGGCTCTTTGGCCTAGGGATGTGCCTCTCGTAAAGGGTAGAAGTACGAAATTTCTCCCTACTAATGAAAATAGTAATTAAAAAGTGGCAATTTTTTTGCACCGAAAATTCTTAAAAATATAAGGAGTAATTGGTGAAAATTTTGTGAAAATCGGATTAAATCGGCCGCAGCGAATTTTTTAAAATTTCAAACAGACATATCTCCGCCATTTTTTCGAAATTCAAAAATCCCCCTCGTTACATTCTTCTTCACCGGCTAAAGAAATTTTGGTGAAAATTTGGTGAAAATCGGATGAAAATTGTGGCCGTAAAGTGTTCCGGAAAAAATGCTACGGACGGCCGACGGCCGGCCGCACCACAGACAAAGTTGAGATCGGTAAAGATCAATATTCGATTTGACCCTCCGGGTCTGGAAGACCCTTCCCCAAAAACCCGACGTCGAGGGTATCGCAATAACTTCTTTAAGGAAGATTTTCTGACGTTTTTCTTGGTCATTGATCCAAAAAAAAAAATCTTTTTTACCGGATTTTTGGTTTTCAGGAAAAGTGTTTAAATCATAAAAAGTACGAACCTGATAATAAAATCTTTCACATGTTTGGCAAATAATAAAGATGATCCATACATTGTGAAAACCAGTCAGGATGTGGTAGGGAAAGTCATCAGTTGGGTCATCAATCGTGTTGATAGCGTTGAGCAAACCGTAGAGAAATTCGTTGAACAAAAAGAGCGTCGAAATGAGCAACTGAGCTTGAAAAAACTTCCCAACACTTTTAGAATTCTCCAACATTTTTCCCACGTAGACCATATCGGAGATCAAACTTGCAAACGCTTTCTGTTTCTTTAACCGAGCCCGTAAAATGGTAATTTTTCTCGACATAGATTCGACTAAAGTGCAGAAAAGGAGATCGATTGAAAAAATGGTGACGTAATCGAGGAGACTGCAAAGCGCCCGAAAGACGTTCGCGGAGCGTAAAAATTTTCAGTTAACCACCCAGCCCAGGCGTATTTGAAAAAAATAAACAAATAACCAAAAAAGCCATTATATGGCAATCTGTTAAACTCCTTTTTACTCTTCACATTCTCAAGTATAAAACTAAAACAATTTTTTCGATAAACAACACTCCAAAGGTGAGTCAACAAAGTTATTTTCCGGACCACAAATTTAAATAAAATCAACAAGAAATTGACAAAAGACCAATTATCATAGCTTTTCGTCGTGGAATAATAAGTCAAAAAAGTAATTGAGGCAAAAGCGTGGAATGAAATCGCGGCGACGCTATATTTAAAATTTTATCAGTCAGTTTTAAATCATCCGAACAGGGAATCAACCCTAAGAATTTGCTTACATAAAATAAAAATTTGAAATGAAAAAAATTGGAAATATTTAGCAATAACATTTTCTCGATGTCGACTCCATAAAAGAATATTATTTACACAATTTTTCGAAAAGGTTTCTGGAACTTATTTGATAAGCGATTTGGTGTATGATTTACTTGTTTACCTTATAAATAAACGGTTTATCGAAAATTAGAGTTGAATAAAAAACAGTTAATATATAAAAGGGTGAGCCTAAATTGAGTAAAAAGGGGTGAATAAACAAGTGCTGGCGGTGTCTAAGATTTCCAGGTTTTCTCGCAATACGTTGTAATTGTTCCAAGTAATTTTTCCCACAAAACTAAGCTACATTCTAAAAATAAAATAATGTAATGAAATGGTGGTTTCTAAGTCAAAACCGCCTTAAAACCCAGTAAAGTAGGCGAGAAAACAAGAGATGGTAGGTGCTTTTTTGTTATTCACTCTTTTAACTTACTTAAAGAAGTTATTGTGATACCCTCGACGTCGGGTTTTTGGGGAAGGGTCTTCCAGGCCCCGGAGGGTCAATTCGAATATTGATCTTTACCGATCTCAACTTTGTCTGTGGTGCCGTCCGGCCGTAGCGTTTTTTTTCCGGAACACTTTACGGCCACAGTTTTCATCCGATTTCCACCAAATTTTCACACAAATTTCTTTAGCCGGTGAAGAAGAATGTAACGAGGGCGATTTTTGAATTTCGATAAAATGGCGGAGATATGTCTGTTTGAAATTTTAAAAAATTCGCTGCGGCCGAACCGTTAATCCGATTTTCACCAAATTTTCATCAATTACTCCTTATATTTTTTAAGAATTTTTGGTGTAAAAAAATTGCCACTTTTTAATTATCATTTTTTTAGTAGGGAGAAATTTTATACTTCTACCCGTTACGAGAGGCACATCCCTAGCCCAAAGAGCCCATTATTTCTGCCTTGGCACTTAAAAAATTTTTCAAAAAAAAGAACTTAAAAAATTTTTCAAAAAAAAACCGGAAATGTTTTCGGAAAAAAAACTTGGCAAATTTTTTGAAAAAAAAAAACTCGGAAAATTTTTGGGAAAAACATAACTCGGACAATTTTTCAAAAATACCCCCTCCCATATACTTCCCCTCACTTATACTTCCCCCTCCCATATACTTCCCACTCCGTTATACTTCCCTCCCATAACTTCCCCCTACGTTTTACTTCCCCTCCGTTATACTTCCCCCTCCTTTATAGATTCTTCTCTTTAAGGAAGTTTTCGTTGGAAGCTCTTCAAACCAGTACTTTTGATTGGAAATGTTTTTAGCAATTTTTCAATGGTAATAAAATGCACTTTTCAAGCTTGGCAAATTCGACAGGATCATCATTTCGTTCATGTTCATCCAAAATTCCTCCAATCGTCATTGAGCATATTGATCGGCAAGACAGCTCTCGATTTGAAGAAACGAGGGATGTCCAAAAATTAAATACCGTTTGTATTTTGCCGCCGTACGGGCGAAGTATTCTGCCAGATGGTAGCACTAGCTTGTAGCGGAAGTTCCCCCTCCACATCGCAACTGGTCTCATCTCTCTATCTTATCCAGTGTTGCTACGGCAGCCGTTCGCGATGGACGTCCCGGTGCCGAGTCCCGCCGACTGTGAAGTTCGCTCCGTCATCCGTTTCCTAAACGCGGAGAAACTTCGCCAGGTCGAAATTCATAGGCGTTTGACGGCTATTTATAACATTAGCGTAACAACAGCGCTCATTCATATCACTGCCATAAAATAGCCGTCAAACGTCTATGAATTTCGACCGGGCGAAGTTTCTCCGCGTTTAGGAAACAGATGACGGAGCGAACTTCACAACCAGCGGGACTCGGCACCGGGACGTCCATCGCGAACGGCTGCCGTAGCAACACTGGATAAGATAGAGAGATGAGACCTGTTGCGATGTGGAGGGGAACTTCCCGCTACAAGCTAGTGCTACCATCTGGCAGAATACTTCGCCCGTACGGCGGCAAAATACAAACGGTCTTTAATTTTTGGACATCCCTCGTAGAATCAAGGTAGTACGATGGAGAAAACCTTTCAGTGGTAGTTATAACAGAATAGTCGTTTATTGGAAATTTTCCGTTTGCGTACTTAAACTCTTCGTGGCACTGAAAATTTTTGATTTCATACGCTTTCATAGGATCGATATAAAGATGAACTGTGATCTTATCTACCTTCAGAAAATCCATTATTATACCACACCTCGATATACTTTGTCTTCACTTATCCATATGCCTCCGACTGTGTGAAACTTCGTAGGCTCCGTATTCATACCAACTTACAGAAGAGGGCTTGAAACTTGAAGAAATTTTTCGAAGAAAAAATATAAAATATCACCATATTTGATACATAACTTGTTTTATCCTGTCACTGAGGGCTGAAAAAATCCAATGGGTTTCTCGGACCGGAAAAAAAGGGGGGGGGGGACAGGAACCCGAGGTAACAGCCCATTTCATTGAGAAGGGTGAGTCGAAGAGGGTTCAAGGACATCGGAGTCGTACTTCCTTCTCTTTCTGCCACTCAGGAGCTTCATTTTTTAAAATATTAATTTTGATATTTGAAAGTCCCATAGTTTATTTGGGAATAGAATAAATATAAGTTGATCTACCTGATATCTGAAGTCTTCGCACGCATTGCAGATGAGAAAAACGATGCCCAAATTGTGTGAGCCGAATACGAAATACCAAATCGCCATTGGGAAGTCCACATTTAAAAAATGAACAACGTTAAACATCGACATAAGCAACTCAACCGATAAAAAGATGCAAACACAAAAAATTTGTAACTTAAAAAATTCTTCTGTCATTTTACCATATTCGACTAAGATGGTAAATTGTTTAGCCTTCGAAATGCTGTTTTCTACTTCTATAGTTTTGGCTCTTCTTTTAATTTGGACTTTGGCGTCATTTAAAAAACGTCAAACAACATGACGATGGAAAAGACATTCATATATTCAAAACAGCTAATTATTATTCTGATCAAACTGCTCAAATCATCCTTCATTATGAAAACTTGAAGCCAAAAATATTTGAGTAAAATTAAAATCAATCCGAAAATCCAGGTGTTTGTTTTGAATATTTTAAGGTGACTTTTAACAGCATAAAAACGTATAATATTTTTGAAAATTATCCTTTTTTTAAGCAAAGATGTTAAATGTGCGAAAAAGCACAGTTTTCTTAAAAGGAACTTGAAAATAAATAAAAGAACGTTCGCAACCGCCCAATGATCGGTTGAGTCTTGGGTCGCGTAGTAGGACATGTACAGAAACGACGACGTACATTGTAAAATTGATATAAAAATGCAATATTTTAAATATAAACTATTGTATATAAACTTATTCGTAAAAGGGGCCAATCCGAAAATCTGACATATCAATACCAGGTAACGTCCAGGCATAATCAAAAAGGCTTCACGAAAATAGATCGATACACCTTTCTTTGATTGATTGAGCAATTAGTAGTTAAGTCTTTTTTTTCATCAAGTAAATTGAAAGTAAAAGTGGCCACTTATTAGAGCTCATGTTTAGATAGTTACAGATCTGGATCTTCGTGGGCCCAATTTTTGGAGTGCCTACATCTCGTCCGAAAGTATTCTCGTCCTAAAGTATTCTCGTCCTAAAAATTAGAGAAAAAGGAAAAATATAAACTGTATTCTCGTCCGAAAGTATTCTCGTCCGACAGTATTCTCGTCCTAAAAATAATAGAAAAAGGAAAAATATAAACTGTATTCTCGTCCTAAAGTATTCTCGTCCTAAAAATAATAGAAAAAGGAAAATATAAACTGTATTCTCGTCCTAAAGTATTCTCGTCCTAAAAATAATAAAAAAGAAAAGATATAAATGTATTCTTGTCCGAAAGTATTCTCGTCCGAAAGTATTCACATCCTAAAGTATTCTCGTCCTAAAAATAATAGAAAAAGGAAAAATATAAACTGTATTCTCGTCCGAAAGTATTCTCGTCCTAAAAAAAATAAAGAAAAAGAAAAATATAAAGTATTCTCGTCCGAATGTATTCACACCCTAAAGTATTCTCGTCCTAAAAATAATAGAAAAAGGAAAAATATAAACTGTATTCTCGTCCGAAAGTATTCTCGTCCTAAAGTATTCTCGTCCTAAAAATAATAGAAAAAGGAAAAATATAAACTGTATTCTCGTCCTATAGTATTCTCGTCCTAAAAATAATAGAAAAAGGAAAAATAAACTGTATTCTCGTCCGAAAGTATTCTCGTCCTAAAAATAATAGAAAAAGGAAAAATATAAACTGTATTCTCGTCCGAAAGTATTCTCGTCCTAACAGGCAACGCCCCTTTTTAGGACGAGAAGACATTAGGAAGAGTGGATTTCAATTTTTATTCAATTTTTTAAATATTACATATACTTTAATAAAATAGAAATCATCTCGTCCAAAATTATTCTCGTCCTACGTTCTTCTCGTCCTAAAAATATGTGTAAAATAAAATGAAATGTATTCTCATCCGAAAGTATTCTCGTCCTACTGTCTTCTCGTCCTAAACTAAAACTAACGTACAAAAATTGCTGCGACGGAGATGCGGCAGCTTTCCACCCAAGCAACTCCTTTTTGCGCATACCGAGCTCGTCATCCATCCCAGGGCCGCCTACAGGGTGAGCAAATCCTCGCGAGAGGAAAAAAATTAACCCCCTAGTGTCATAAAACGAGCTGATCCTCGCAAGAAAAAAAATTAACCCCCTTTTGTCATAAAACGAGCACATCCTCGCGAGAGGAAAAAAATTAACCCCCTTATGTCACAAAACGAGCTGATCCTCGCAAAAATAAACAAACAAACCGACCGTGACTTGCTGGGGTGGAACGCTGCCGCATTTCTCCGACGCAGCAATTTTTGTACGTTAGTTTTAGGACGAGAAGACAGTAGGACGAGAATACTTTCGGATGAGAATACATTTCATATAATTTTATGTAATATTTTATTTTACACATATTTTTAGGATGAGAATACTTTCGGACGAGATGATTTCTATTTTATAAAAGTATAATATTTAAAAAATTGTATAAAAATTGAAATCCACTTGTCCTACTGTCATCTCGTCCTAAAAAGGGGCGTACCTAGCCTGTTAGGACGAGAATACTTTCGGACGAGACTACAGTTTATATTTTTTTCTTTTCTATTATTTTTAGGACGAGAATACTTTCGGACGAGATGTGTGCCCCCCAATTTTTGCTTCCCTTAAAAATTTGACTTGTATGAAAAGAACTCAACGACACTTGTCCCTTTTTACCGAATTTTCAAGCGTTTTTCTCGTTACAAGATACAAGAACTTCAAAACCTAATTTTCGCTTGCATACTAACCCACACATCATTCCGGTCTTTCTGGCTTAAAACGATTTACCTTCTTTTTCGTTTTCTCACAAGAAGAAGCGATGATATAAAGGACGCTGAGATGCCAGAGAATATGAAGCATCCTAAGGACGATAGCGAAGAACCGATTGGATGCGAACGACGGAATCCCTTCGCGAAAAATCTCATCCACAACGAGATAAGGCCAGGAGACAAAATGAAGAAAAATCTCCGAGGAAGCGCATAAAATTTGGAACGAGTACAAATCATTAGCAGTTCTCGAATAACCAATGAGATTCATATGTAGCCCAGTTAACACATCGATTCTGCTGTATCTATTCGGAAAAATAATTTGAAACCGAAACCTAAAAAATAAACCAGTAAAAACACATTTCTATCACACCCGATTTTACCTTAGGCCTTCCAATATTGTACAAAACTGCATACTTATTAAATGATTGATCACTTTATGAATAAATACAAAAGAAAGGGCTATCCAAACTACATAATCTGTCGTCATCGCCCATAAATATCCATAAAAATACACTATCAACCAAGGATTCCTTCAAGCGAAAAAATTAATAAAAACAAATTATTTTATACAAACCAAATATTGAATATAAATGAGCATAAATCGTTTTCCGTCCAACATAATTAATTAAAATTAAAAATTTGGCGTGTTTTTTCCATATTTGAAAAAGATGAGATAACAGGATGAGAACTTCTAATGAATATTCTATTATAGAGAATTGACGATTGAAGCCTTGGCTTAACCATTTATTCCCTGAACAGCAGATATAGTAGATTCTGTAGCAAAACGAATAGAACAAAAATATTAAAAATCCTAAACTTGAAATCCATTGATATTTGAAACTTTTTAAAGGTAAAATCCCCAACTTTTCGAAGCCCTGAACACAATGTCGGATCCCCTTCCCATTTTGTACAATGGAACGTTGCGAATATTCTAAAGGTCAATTCAGATCAATAAAAGTGGTTATTTTTATTGGGGAAAATATTGAATCTGAACCAACTAGGTAAACAATGGAGAGAAATTTAATATCTATATTAGTTTTGTCGATTGACAATAGATAGCGAGAGCACTGTTGTTTACGACAGCCCAATTGGCTCGTTTTATTTTACTACTCCAAAAAAAGGAGATCATTATTATCATTCATTCTTCAGAATATTAAGTGAGCTGTCCCCCACCCCAATAAAAAAGAAAAAAAAATAGAATTGGCAATTTTCTTAAAAAATTAATAATTATTATTTGAAATTATCATTTATATATTATAATAAACAATTTTTAGTGTTTTTGGAAAAAAAAAAAAAAAAAAAACAGATTTTGGGTGGGCAAAAAATTTCCTCCGGGCCGGATTTGAACCAGCGACCTATGGATCCCTGCCTCCTCTCACCATCTACAGTCCACCGCTCTACCAACTGAGCTACCAGAGGTTGTTGGAAGGAGCGCTTTCATTTTAGTTGACTACATTTTACAAAAAATCTACCTAAAATTTTTATTTTCTTTTAAATTTTCCTACAAAGAATTTTTTCCGATAAGCAAAATTTGTGGCTGATTAGTAGGCAATTCACGGAATTGTAAAATACTTTTCAAACAGATATTAGTAACTTCTTTTTTTCAACTTCCTCAAAGAGTATTTCCCCCTCCGTTATACTTCCCCTCCTTTATACTTCCCCCTCCAATATACTTCCCCTCTTATTGGATTACCCTCCATGTTCTATTTTTGGGAGAGGGTCTTGCAGCCCCGCAATTGATTACTTATGATGAAGGTGGCCATCCGTCGCCAGTTTTTTCCAAAAACTCCATGACCCCAATTTTTATCCAATAATCAACAAATTTTGTTGCCGCTCATCCATTTTTCCCCATTTTTGCAGGGGTTTTCATCGTATTTCTCGATCTTTGCCAAAAATTCCCACTTTTTTCTAAAAAAACTTTTTATTCATTTTAACTTCCTTAAGAAGTAATTGCGATACCCTCGACGTCGGGTTTTTGGGGAAGGGTCTTCTAGACCCCGGAGGGTCAAATCGAATATTGATCTTTACCGATCTCAACTTTGTCTGTGGTGCCGGCCGGCCGTAGCATTTTTTTCCGGAACACTTTACGGCCACAGTTTTCATCCGATTTTCACCAAATTTTCACCAAAATTTCTTTAGCCGGTGAAGAAGAATGTAACGAGGGGGATTTTTGAATTTCGAAAAATGGCGGAGATATGTCTGTTTCAAATTTTAAAAAATTCGCTGCGGCCGAACCGTTAATCCGATTTTCACCAAATTTTCACCAATTACTCCTTATATTTTTTAAGAATTTTTGGTGCAAAAAAATTGCCACTTTTTAATTACTATTTTTATTAGTAGGGAGAAATTTCGTACTTCTACCCTTTACGAGAGGCACATCCCTAGGCCAAAGAGCCCATTATTTCTACCTTGAGACTTAAAAAATTTTTCGAAAAAAAGAACTTAAAAATTTTTCAAAAAAATAAAAAGAAAAAGAAAAAAAAAAAAAAAAAAAAAAACCCGGAAAATTTTTCGAAAAAAAAAAATTTTTTTTTACAAAAAAAACTTAGAAAATTTTTCAAAAAAAGAACTTAAAAAATTTTTCGAAAAAAAAAGGAAAACCCGGAAAATTTTTCGAAAAAAACTTTGAAAATTTTTTGAAAAAAAAAAAAAATTTTTTTCGGACAAAAAAAACTTAGAACATTTTTCAAAAAAAGAACTTAGAAAATTTTTCGAAAAAACTAACTTGGAAAATTCTCCTTTATACTTTCCCTCCCTACTACATCCCCTTCCTTTATACTTTCGTTCCCTTATACTTCCCCCTCTGTTATACTTTCCCCTTCCTTATACTTTCCCCTCCGTTATACTTCCCCGTTCGTTATACTTCCCCCTCCGTTATACATAATTCCCTCCCATATTATACTTCCTACTCCGTTATACTTCCCCCTCCGTTATACTTCCCCTCCCACATACTTCCCACTCCGTTATACTTCTCCTCCCATATACTTCCCCCTCCTATATAGATACTTCTCTTTAAGGAAGTTCCCGTCGGGGCCAGCACCAGACTAGTACTTCTTTTCCTCACCACCACAGTCTTCTCGATGATACCTTCGTTGACGGAAGTTGCGTTGAAAAACATGGTTATTTTTTTCGAATTATGTATAATTTTGATCAATTTTTAAAAAATGATTTACGAAGATCTTAATTATTAGAAAACACCTATAATTTAATTTAAAACGATTCTTTTAAGTCTTTATTTTTAAAAATTAAATATTGCTTCGGATAGCTCATTTAAATAAACGCTTTTCACCTTATTTGCATATTTAGCACGTTGAATTCACGTGGCAGGAGCGTGTGCGAAAGTCATGCTGTGAGGACTTACTGTGTGAGAACAATAAAGAAGGTGGTTGCCTCTTTTAACGAATTTGAGAGACCTGAAAAAAACCAAACAACTTTTAATAGATACAAACCGGTTGAAAGCAGTGTTAAAACATTTTCATTGACCTTTAAAAGGCTCTTGTAAACAAATTTTGATATGGCACTAAAATTTTGAGCCTCTATGACCTTCGATCTTAAAATTTAAATTTCAAGGCCTTCGTCCTGCTATTACGTCTGAAGAATAAAACTCAGCTGAGCAGGTACACGATAACATTTGAATCGAGTCCAAACTTATCCTTGCCAACAGGAAGTTTTCCATATATCTATAAATAAATAATAAATATCATTTCCTTAAAATAAGGGAAGCATTTTCCAGTTTACTCAAATGTTGCATCAGTCCTATCCAATGATTTTAAGTGGTAAATCGACGTGAAGATGTTTTAAATTAAAATAAATAAAGTGATGAGGTTTGAAGGATAATTTTATTATTTTAGAAAATTAGTCAATTTTTTTTTCTTGTGTAACTTCGAGTCTGGTATTTTTGTTTATCTTTTCTGGAGGTTTAACCATCCTTCTTGCATCCCGAGCGTAATAATAATTTTCTAAAATAAATTTTAAAAATGATAATATTAGCTTTGTTTCTTGAAACTCCTGGAGCATGAGAAGGATTTTGACGTCTTTGACTTCGTTCAAATCGTTAAATCTGAAGTCATCTGACGTCCAAATCCTTCTGCGCATGCTCCAGAGTTTCAAACTACGGTTGGAACAATTGGATAGTTTATTACTTGCAAGTATGCCGTGTGGTCCGGGGGGTAATTTTGGCGGAGGGCAGGTAGGATATCTTGTTTTTATAAAATCGTAACATCGGTTCTCTGATTCCAGGTTTCTACCTAAAAGAAAACGACGAAAAGCCGTTATGAGGCCTGACGACTTACGACAAGTCATCTTTCACTTCAAAAATTGAAAACATATGATTGTTATATTTTTTACTGAGGTATTGGATTGAAAAAAAACTGTGTCAAGTCTTCCGGAAAAAATGCTACGGCCGGCCGGCACCATAGACAAAGTTGACATCGGTAAAGATCAATATTCAATTTGACCCTTCCCCAAAAACCCGACGTCGAGGGTATCACAATAACTTTAGGTCATGTTACCGCCAAAAAATCGAGGAAGATCAATAAAATCATTAGCAACTCTAGCAAAATGAGTGTTTTCTCGCTCAAAAAAAATAGGGAAACTCCGAAAATCGGGTAAAATGGTATTTTCCCGCCCTAAAAATAGAGGATGATCGCTTAAATCAAAATATTAGGTGTACAAAATGAGCCACTGGGTAAATTTGAATTTTGTAGATTTTAGCGGAGTTTCATTTTATACACCTAGCAGTTCATTTTTTCAAAATTTTTAACATTTTAGGCGTTAAAGTCCATCAAAAGTTGACCTTCTCCGTGTAAGAAGGTTATTGAAGTATAACCATTAAGAAGGTTAATTTTTAAAGGCTTGTAAATCGTAAACCGTTACAGATATTGAAAAAATGCACTAAATAAATCTGTTGGAAATTTAATTCTCTTTAGTTTTTATTCTATGCATTTTTTCTCTAGGACGCACTGTTTTCAAGATAAATTTATTTAAAAAAAATTATTTTCCGAAAATGGTGCATCCTAGAAAAAATAATTAAGTACAAAATAGAGAATTAAATTTCCTACAAGTTTTATTTATTAGGTGTACAAATGTAACTCAGCCACAGGGTAAATTTGAATTTTGTAGATTTTAGCCGAGTTTCATTTTGTACACCTAATAATTGCTTTTCAGAAAAAAAAAAAAAAAAAAAAAAAAAAAAAAAAAAAATTTGCCCCAAATTTTCACCTAATGCACCAAGTAAAGTGAATTTATTGAGCAAATTTTTACGATAGTACGGAGATATTTTGGCTGTTCATCCGTGCGGCGGCCAGGCAGGTCGAAAACTTCGCTTTCCCCCCTTGTTTTTAGCCTATCATAAAATAATGTCACGTTTTCCTTGATTATTCCTTGGGTTATTTAATTTTTCGAAAACCACAAAAGTAGTTTACACACAAAAGAAAAAAAAATTTAAAAAATCGTTAAAAATTTAAAACTTTCATGAACTATTCATAATATGAAGTCTCTCAAGCAAATGTTGGTAATTTTCCATAACTTCTAATCCAAGGTTTCAATTTAAAAAAAAATGCAACGACCAATATTGTTTACAATATTCTTTGTTTCTTCACCGTTGAAATATGAATTATTCAATCCCCTTCTCTTGGCTATAAAAATTATTTTACATATTTACTTTTACGCTTCATTTTTACTTTTTAGAACACTTTTTGTAAGAATGCAAATTCAGTTTTTTTTTTCCTGTCGTTGAAAAATTTTTATCGATATTTTGAAGGAATAGCCGATAAGTAAGGTCACCTTTGAGATAAATTAATCGCAAGAAGACACAACAAACTATTTACTAGGATTGATAAGAGAGAAAAAATTGAGATTTCTCTTTAACAAGGATGGCTCGCTACTATTTCCCATAAGGGGATCCTCTTCCGCTATAATCCGCCGATAAGGACAAACAAATGATGATTTCTCGAGTTCACAAGCACCAATCAAATATGACGTCCAAATCCTTCTGCGCATGCTCCAGGAGTTTCAAACTGCGGTTGGAACAAAGCTAAACTCTGTGACCCAACAAATAAATTCAAGAGCTGTTCATAGTTGCTGCATTCTTATATTTTAAATTCTTTTTTGGTCAATTTTCGATGAGAAATAAAATTCGGAAGTTAACTAATGGTCGGTAGCCCCGATGGAAATAATGGAAAGATTTTTTTTCTTATTAAATTTTGTACGGCTAATGGAAGTCCTCCCCTAGACAGGCCACACAGAACGGGCGTGAAAAGCCCTAATTTCTCCCTACTATCAAAATCTTAAAAAAAGATCCTACATTCATTCAAATTTTTAAAAGAAAGTCTAGACGACCCTCTCCTAAAAAACAAGGTATTAGGTGTACAAAATGAAACTCGGCTAAAATCTACAAAATTCAAATTTACCCTGTGGCTGAGTTTCATTTTGTACACCTAATAAATAAAAATTGTAGGAAATTTAATTCTCTACAAATTTGTACTTAATTATTTTTTTCTAGGATGCACCATTGTCGGAAAATAATTTTTTTTTTAAATAAATTTTCTTGAAAACAGTGCGTCCTAGAGAAAAAATGAATAGAATAAAAATTAAAGAGAATTGAATTTCCAACTGATTTTATTTAGTGCATTTTTTCAATATCTGTAACCGTTTACGATTTACAAGCCTTTAAAAATTAACCTTCTTAATGGTTATACTTCAATAACCTTCTTACACGGAGAAGGTCAACTTTAACGCCTAAAATTTTGAAAAATGAACTACTAGGAGTACAAAATGAAACTCGGCTAAAATCAACAAAATTCAAATTTACCCTGTGGCTGAGTTTCATTTTGTACACCTAATAATTCTATAAATTCTTTTTGAGAAAATTAATCACTAATTATAAACAATATTCGTTAAATCGTTAATCAAATGACGAAATCTTGTTACTTAATTGTCAAAATGATAAAAGGATGAAGTAATCGACAATTTACAACAGTGTCAATTATGATTGAAATCTCTTCATTTCTCTATCTAAATAAATTGATGGACGAGGGTGAACAAAACAATTTTTGTTATTTTTAAACCGGTATTTTGATTGAAATGACCTCTTTATCGACTCCTTATCAGTCGCGTTTTTTGCCTGAAAGTTTTCCCTACTTTTAAAAGTGGGGAAAATCCACTGACAAGTTGTTACCATGCGAATCAGGGTTGAAAGCGCTCATTTTTGAAACATGGCACGTTTTACGTGATGTCCTAATTTGTGAAAAAATCCTTCTTTTTTTTATTCTCTTCAATGTCTCGCTTTGTACGAACAGGTGTTCTGTGTGGTTGCAACAGAATTTGCTACTTAACTCTTGACAAGAAAACCGAGGAAAACACCCAAAATTCAATAAAGAAAATATTGTGTTAAACTGAAAAAAAAGTACTAGTCTGGAGCTGGCCCCGACGGGAACTTCCTTAAAGAGAAGTATCTATATAGGAGGGGGAAGTATATGGGAGGAGAAGTATAACGGAGTGGGAAGTATGTGGGAGGGGAAGTATAACGGAGGAGGAAGTATAACGGAGTAGGAAGTATAATATGGGAGGGGAAGTATAACGGAGGGGGAAGTATAACGGAGGGGAAGTATAACGGAGGGGAAAGTATAAGGAAGGGGAAAGTATAACAGAGGGTGAAGTATAATGGAGGGGGAAGTATAAGGGAACGAAAGTATAAAGGAAGGGATGTAGTAGGGAGGGAATGTATAAAGGAGAATTTTCCAAGTTAGTTTTTTCGAAAAATTTTTCGGGCTTTTTTTTTTTTTTTTTTTTTCGAAAAATTTTCTAAGTTCTTTTTTTTTGAAAAATGTTCTAAGTTTTTTTTGTCCGAAAAAAAATTTTTTTTTCAAAAAATTTTCAAAGTTTTTTTCGAAAAATTTTCCGGGTTTTCCTTTTTTTTCCATTTTTTTTTTCGGAAAATTTTTTTTTCGAAAAATTTTCTAAGTTTTTTTTGTAAAAAAAAATTTTTTTTTTCGAAAAATTTTCCGGGTTTTTCTTTCTTTTTCTTTTCTTTTTTTTTTTTGAAAAATTTTCTAAGTTCTTTTTTTCGAAAAATTTTCTAAGTGTCAAGGTAGAAATAATGGGCTCTTTGGCCTAGGGATGTGCCTCTCGTAAAGGGTAGAAGTACGAAATTTCTCCCTACTAATAAAAATAGTATTTAAAAAGTGGCAATTTTTTTGCACCAAAAATTCTTAAAAATATAAGGAGTAATTGGTGAAAATTTGGTGAAAATCGGATTAACGGTTCGGCCGCAGCGAATTTTTTAAAATTTCAAACAGACATATCTCCGCCATTTTTTCGAAATTCAAAAATCCCCCTCGTTACATTCTTCTTCACCGGCTAAAGAAATTTTGGTGAAAATTTGGTGAAAATCGGATGAAAATTGTGGCCGTAAAGTGTTCCGGAAAAAAATGCTACGGCCGGCCGGCCGGCACCACAGACAAAGTTGAGATCGGTAAAGATCAATATTCGATTTGACCCTCCGGGGTCTGGAAGACCCTTCCCCAAAAACCCGACGTCGAGGGTATCGCAATAACTTCTTTAAGGAAGTTAAAAATCCAGTAAATGAGGGCAAGTTGATTTTGTTGAGGTAAAAGACCGGAAATATGATATTATTGGTAATAGGGCAAAAAGCTTTTGTTGTTTTTATTTGAAAAAAAAAAGTTTTACAAGATTTTCTCTCGTTTTACGAGTTTTTAGTCTATCTTAAGTTTGTTTAAAAAGTAAAAAATATTTACGATGACGTTAGGCGACTGCTCGTCTAGATCAATCATATCTCCAAGTGTTTTCATTTTATTGAAAAAATGTAAAAATTATTATCTCAAATACAAGATTACCGGTAAAAAAGATAACTACTATCTTTCAAATTTCAATAAAGGTCTTTGCCCATTTTTATTAGTTTATGTAACCATAGATAGCGTTTTTGTGTACTTTTTATGTTTACTAGATAAAATTCATAACCACAGTTTTTTAAAAGCAACCTGGATCTAAAAGTGCTTTTGAACTAAAGCGCTCTTACGCAATAATTTTTTTTAATGATTGCCAGACAGTTGGAGAATGATTAATCGCTATTTTATTTCGCGAAAAAAAAAATCTTAATCTAGTTACAAAGTTCAACTTTTTTTAATGGCTCTTTGTCTATTGATGAGCAAGGATTTTTATTTGTGACGATAATTTTGATAAAAATTTGTTTCCGGATCGTTGATAGGAAATGAGCTGATACGAAAATAGAATTTTTTTTGGCTACGAGTCAAATTTTCTTAGTTTTGCTGCATTTGAATACTTTGACCCTTTCGACTTCCTCAAAGAGGAGTTATTCACCGTTCCGTGTTGCTTGCTGGGCAAAGACTTTTTTCTACCTGCATGATTTTTTGGATATTTTTTTTCAATACTAGAGGGACGAAAAAATTATTAAATCGCCCTACTGTATATCAAATGCATTTTATCTCCATAGCCACGTGCGTTTTGCCGATAAAAACCCGCAAAATATCACCAAGTCGTAACCCCAGAGTTTATCATTTCGTTATTTATAGTTTTTTTTCCAGACGGTTTTTGTTTGAAAGAACTTTTGTTTGATCCCAAACTTTATATTAGGTGTACAAAATGAAACTCGGCTAAAATCTACAAAATTCAAATTTACCCTGTGGCTGAGTTTCATTTTGTACACCTAATAAATAAAAATTGGAGGAAATTTAATTTTCTATAAATTTGTACTTAATTATTTTTTCTAGGATGCACCATTGTCGGAAAATAATTTTTTTTTAAATAAATTTATCTTGAAAACAGTGCGTCCTAGAGAAAAAATGAATAGAATAAAAATTAAAGAGAATTAAATTTCCAACAGATTTTATTTAGTGCATTTTTTCAATATCAGTAACGGTTTACGATTTACAAGCCTTTAAAAATTAACCTTCTTAATGGTTATACTTCAATAACCTTCTTACACGGAGAAGGTCAACTTTTGATGGACTTTAACGCCTAAAATGTTCAAAATTTTGAAAAATGAACTACTATGTGTGCAAAATGAAACTCGGCTAAAATGTACAAAATTCAAATTTACCCAGTGGCTGAGTTTCATTTTGTACACCTAATAAACAAAACTTGTAGGAAATTTAATTCTCTATAAATTTGCACTTAATTATTTTTTTCTTGGATACACCATTTCGGAAAATAATTTTTTTTTAAATAAATTTATCTTGAAAACAGTGCGTCCTAGAGAAAAAATGAATAGAATAAAAATTAAAGAGAAATGAATTTCCAACAGATTTTATTTAGTGCATTTTTTCAATATCTGTAACGGTTTACGATTTACAAGCCTTTAAAAATTAACCTTCTTAATGGTTATACTTCAATAACCTTCTTACACGGAGAAGGTCAACTTTTGATGGACTTTAACGCCTAAAATGTTCAAAATTTTGAAAAAATGAACTACTAGGTGTTCAAAATGAAACTCGGCTAAAATCTACAAAATTCAAATTTACCCTGTGGCTGAGTTTCATTTTGTACACCTAATATCTATTCTGACTAATTTTATAGGAATCAAAAGCGGGAAGCCTTATAAACACATTTTACGGCGCAAATAGTGTTTTGATGAGTCATAATTTCCTTTTCGCACCCTTGAGAAAGAGAGAAATATGCAAACCCTGCACAAAGGAGAACGCAGTTACCCCTCACATAAATAAAACATGATTTCTTCCTACCCGACAAAAAAGCCATAAAAATATTGCAACAAATTTCGCATTTAAATAAATAAAAAATTGAGAAAAAAATCCTTGGATAAAAATTTGATATGTGCGTTTCCGCTTTTTTGTCGAAGGAAATCCGCTTCGAAAATTTAAACATCCAGATGTTCTTGCGAGGCGAAAGGATGACAAGGAAAATATTAAGATGGTAAGAATTTTTTTTAACTGTTGTTCAAGCATCAATTTAAAGTAGGCCGATGTTCTGAAATGGAAACAACAAAATAATTTGCCCTCATCATCGAGGAAAACAGCCGTTTTATTCCATAATATGATAATTGCCCAGAAAGGCATAATAGACTCATTGTTTTGTAATAAAAATGTTTCCCAAAAAGTCGTCCTTCCGCTGCATGATAATGACACTTCGGAAGCTCGTGACACAATTTTAATATTCCAAAATTTGCAAACAGTGGATCAAAATTTTATTATTTTTTTCGTGGTTAAAATTAAAATTTTCCGAATAATCGAGCGATTATTTTTCTTTTTTAACTTCAAGGACATTTTCAATGATAATTTAATTGATAGCAACTGTGTTCAATAACTTCGTATAATTTAATAATAAATTTACTCATAATTTTATGTTAAAAATTTTGGTCTAACCTTCAACAAATTGGTACCAGAAAAACTTTAATTATATTTTTTATTACATAAGTCCAAGTCCTCCTATAACAGGAGACCGGTCATGATTAGGACATTAAATGTAAAAATATAGGAGGGGGAAGTAAAATGGAGAGGAAGTAAAAGGAGGGGTAAGTATAAGGGAGGGGAATTATAATGGAAACGAAGTATTAGGTGTACAAAATGAAACTTAGCCACAGGGTAAAGAATTTTAGATTTTTGCCGAATTTCATTTTGTACACCTAGTAGTTCATTTTTTCAAAATTTTAAACATTTTAGGCGTTAAAGTCCATCAAAAGTTGACCTTCTCCGTGTAAGAAGGTTATTGAAGTATAACCAATAAGAAGGTTAATTTTTAAAGGCTTGTAAATCGTAAACCGTTACAGATATTGAAAAAATGCACTAAATAAAATCTGTTGGAAATTTAATTCTCTTTAATTTTTTCTATTCATTTTTTCTCTAGGACGCACTGTTTTCAAGATAAATTTATTTAAAAAAAATTTTCCGAAAATGGTGCATCCTAGAAAAAAATAATTAAGTGCAAAATAGATAATTAAATTTCCTACAATTTTTATTTATTAGGTGTACAAAATGAAACTCAGCCACAGGGTAAATTTGAATTTTGTAGATTTTGGCCGAGTTTCATTTTGTACACCTAATATAAAGGTGGGGGAAGTATAACGGGAGGGAAGTATAACGAAGGGGGAAGTATAAAGGAGGGGATGTATAACGGAGGGTGAAGTATAAAGGAGGGGAAGACCTGCCTGCCGGAACCACAGACAAAGTTAAGATCGGTTAAGATCAATATTCGATTTGATTCTCCAGGGAAGACCCTTCGCCGAAAACCCGACGTCGAGGGTATCACAATAACTGCTTTAAAGAAGTTAAAATGAAAATGTCAATCCCCGTCGAATTGAAACTTCTACGCCCCTACGAAAATGTCGCAAAATGGGCGTTTCTTGGGCAAAAGATCAGTGAAAAATAATAATTTGAATAAAAAATGCAGGAACTAAGGGGTGTATTGCCCAAAAAAATCAGAAAAACGAACCTTGATTGTCAGAAATCCGATGAAACCGCTGAAAAAATACACTCATGTAAATGGTTTTTTTTTGCCAAAAAAAGGCCGCTGATAAAAAAAAATCTACGTAATAGATTTTCTTTATTTAAAAAAAATTAGCCTCAAATTTTTGTTAACAATGCGTTGTTACGAGTTTCACAGTTGTTAAAACTTCGGTGCATTATTTAAATGGAGAGAAAAAAAAAAGAAAAATACGAGCAAAAGAAAGGAGAAAAGAGTTGTTCGCTTCGCGAGAAGTGGGGGCGAAGTGGTTCTTTATAAACCCAAGACGTCCCGCGTGCGTTTAGTCAACGAAGAAAGTGTCAAACGTGTGATGTTCAAAGGAAAGTTATTTACGCGCGGAGATCATCGACGAAGCGTTGGCTTTTTGGAGAGTCACAGAGTGGAAACTAATATGAGACCAATTTCTCACTAATTGATATATAAAAAATTAGATCTCATTTTATTTTTGACTATAAAATACTCAAAATGGGGTAAGTGAAGCTAAAAAAACATATTATGACGCATTTAAAATTATAACATAATTAAATATGACGTACATCGTTATCTATTTTGAATTTTTTAACTAACTAGTTGCACAAGTACGTTTGTCCTGCCAATTTATTCCAAGGAAAAAGCAAACGAAAGTATTTTTGAGGAAGATTATTTTTTTTCATTTAAAAGAATGTCTTAAAAATTACATGAAGTGGATGTTTTGGCGTTCGCATTTTTTAAAATTGTTTTTACAAAAAAAAAAAAGCAGAAAATCTAGTAAAAAGGAACCAGAAAAAATGACACCGCGGGGTTATTAAGGGTGAGGGGGGACAAAAAACCGAGAAACTTACGAAAACCTGAGAAACGCCAAAAATCAGCCAAAAAACCGAGGAATACGCCCAAAAATGGGGAAAAGGGGGTTTCTTATGTGAAAATGAAATATTTGTCAATTTTCAATTCCAAAAGATTTGGAGTATTTCCTGGTAAATAGTATTAATTATAGAAAAATTATCAGAACCAAATGTGGGGGAAAAGGAGGCTAAAAAAATTGCGTGTATAATTTGTTTTTATCAGCGAATGTACTTCATAAAAAAACAGTTAAAAGTACGCCTATAATTATTATAAAAGTTATCTAATAATTTGAAGGACTGTAAACAGAAGGGGAGTCAAAATAAAAAACATTTCCTCGTCTAAAAAGAGCGTAAAATGTTTTCAATTCGAGAACTGAATCGTTGAGTGTAAACAAAGTTGAGGCGAACAGCTGGCTCGGGTTCAGAAACTTCTCCACGCGTCGTTCACGTGATGGGAAGACCTTTTTTTGCATAAAAGCCTCTTTACGCAATAGCCGCGGGTTCTGGATTTTCATTTTATAAGTTCTAGTGACCTAATAGTACTTAAGATTTTATCGACGAGTATATCAAGGATTTACCTTTGTCTGCGCGACCTTACATGTCGACCCTGTGTTATAAAGATAAAATACACTTGAACAATTAGAATGTACCAATAAAACTCTTTTGTATTTTCGCAGTATGAAAGGGAACAGTTCGATAGTAGACTTGGAAAGTCTGAAAGCGCTAGTGAGCCCTTCTGGGCCCAAAATTGTGGTCGACAGAGTCGCCAAAGAAGGTTCCGTTCGACTTTTACCCGGTGCGAAGAGGAAAAGAGGAAGCTCATACCGCCAGGTAAAAAGATGGTTTTAATTTAAATCTTTTATAATGAAATCGTTTTTAGGTTTTGGCATCAGTATTGGCTAATATTGGTACTATAAATACGGGGATGTCGTTTGGATTTTGCTGTTGCTTTGCCGCAGATGCAGTCAGCTATGAGCGATTTTCCTATAACTGTAGATCAAGCGTCATGGATTGCTAGTTTATCTTCTGTGACGACGCCGATCGGGTGTATTCTGAGTGGTTATTTGACGTTATTGGACGAAAAAGGATATTGATAGTGACTCAATTGCCGATGATAGCGGGATGGTTGATGATCGCGAGTGCGAAAACGGTT